>JAVALU010000491.1:0-152831 GCA_030770095.1 Gila robusta | reverse complement strand
GAACGCCCCTGCGTTGTGCGTCCTGAAGCACGTATGGAATCAGCCCAATGGAGAGATGGAACGTCATAGGCGGGTGATGTCATCGACCAGGAAACTATAAAGCACCCATAAACACAAGCGCAACAGCTTCTGTGCCTTCAGTCGCGCTATATGTGAATCTGTCCCTGTGTGAATATTGTCTGTCCTTACATACTCTGCACCACACAAACAATTTATATATATATATATATATATATATTATATATAATATATTAAGAGAGATATGGCGAACGAACAGCAGTTTAGGGAGTGTGTCCCTCCCTGCTCGCGTTATTTAACGAGTGGGGATACACACGTTCTTTGTGTTGTTTGTTTGGGAGTGTAACATGCCCAGTCAGCTCTCGAGGGAGCTGATTGTGAGCATTGCGAGCGTCTGCCATTAAGGGCGCTCCGCTCCCGCCGGGCACTCCTCGAGGAGAGCGGTTCGGTGCGTGCTCCCCACGGTTCGGGTCCCGCTCTTGCCGAGGCAGAGCGACGACGCGTATCGTGGGGATCGCATATGGATCTCTCAGCGGGGTTAGAGACGGGCTCTGCCTTATCTCTCCCTTCACCTGTGAGATCCAGTGCCTCAGTCCCGTATTCGGAAGCACGCGCTGCGGTTTCTTCCGCTCGGGCTGAGGCACCAGTGTTGCTTCTATCCAGTTCTGAGGAGCTGGATGTTGCTGGTATAAATAAGGGAGATGTGGAGGATTCACCACCTTACACTCCCGAAAGCGATGAGCTAGTGGAGGTATTAACAAGAGCTGTAGAAAAACTCAGCATTGTATGGCCAGTGACTAGACAGGAGTCTGTTTCTAAATTAAAATTAGATGAGAGATTTTCGCCGTCACGAGTGCAACCTCCACGCCGGTCTTTTTTTTCCCGATCTCCACACTGAGGTGTCGAAATCGTGGGAAAAACCGGTGTCATATAGAGTGTTTAGTCCCCAGACTTCAACATATTCTAATATTGTGGGGGATAAATCATATGGTTATTCGGCTATGCCTCGCGTGGAAGAGACGCTTGCGAGTTTTCTCTCCCTCGAGGCTGCGTCATCTGTTAAGGCATTACCCACCAAGCCTCTTAGGAATATTTCGGTTTTTGTGGGTAAAGCGTATTCGGCAGCAGGTCATGTCTGCATACTATGTCTATTATGCGGACATACCAGGCTGACCTGAGGGACGTAAGTGAGAGTGAGGAGGTCAGTGCTGACGTGGTCCGCGAACTGCGTCAGGCTGCTGATTTATCCCTGCGTGGCCGTAGAAAGACATCTGTGGTTAAATCAGACAAATATAAAAGGGAAAGAAAAAGCTTTTCTTTTAGACACTCCTCTCTCCCCCTGGGTTTATTTGGCGATGCTGTAAATTCTGTCATCGATAAATTCCAGGAGAAGGAAAAGCAAACAACAGCTTTTAAGAAATTTCTCCTTTAAAAATTCATGTCCCTGGGGCTGCTGGGCGGGAGCAGCCCCGGCCGTCTGCGAGCTCATCATATAGGGCGCTGAAGCAGAGTGTCGCGTCTCGTGCTCCCCCTGCTGGACAGTGGGCTCAGCCGCGGCACTCTCAGCCGAAATCTCCCAGTAATAGAACTGATCTGAGGACAGTTATATTAGCTAAGAAGGCTTCGGCTAAGAAGAAGTCCTGGCGCCACGGCGCGCAGGACACTGAGGGTGGTTCCCACCGAGGCGGAAAGGTGATCACCTCTTTCTACGGTGCCCATTCTTCCTCGGTGCCCTCAGGGGCCCGTTCTGCCAACCCCGCCTTCATGCCGGGGCGCAGTCGGTCCCAGCGAGCGATTTCCCGAGGGACGCTCGCTCCCTCTGAGGAGGGTTTCAGAGCGGTTAAACCAGTTGTTCCCTGCCGGTGTGCCGTTACAGGGCGCTGCGTTTGCTGCTCAAGTTACACCAGAGGCCAGTCTCGAGAGACTGGTACCCTTAGTAGAATTTCTGGCAGAGGGGAAAAGCCTTCCAAAAATATCTCATTGGGTCCTGCAGACAATAGAAAAGGATTATGCTATCCAATTCAGGTGTCGTCCACCAAGATTCAGAGGGGTTCTGCCTACAGTGGTGGGCCCCGAGCAGGCTCTGGTTATGGAACAAGAGGTGAAAGCACTCCTTCAAAAGGAGGCTATAGAACGGGTTCCTCCTCCCAGTGTGGAGTCAGGCTATTACAGCCGATATTTCATCGTTCCAAAGTAGGATGGGGGGTTGCGTCCAATTTTAGATCTGCGCCTGTTGAATCGCTCGGTAGGGAAGCTAAAATTCAAGATGCTCACTATCAAGCAGATCGTGTCACAAATCAGATCCGAGGACCGGTTTGTCACGATAGATCTGAAGGACGCGTACTTCCATATTTCCATCCTTCCACAACACAGGAAGTTCCTGAGGTTCGCCTTCGGGGGCGAGGCGTACCAGTACAAGGTTCTTCCATTTGGCCTAGCTTTATCTCCCCGCACTTTCACGAAATGCATGGATGCAGCTTTAGTGCCCCTGAGGTTTCAGGGCATTCGTATCCTCAATTACATCGACGATTGGTTGATTTTAGCTCAGACAGAGCAGATGGTGGTTCAGCATCGAGATGTCGTTCTCGCTCATATAAGAAAGTTGGGGTTGAGGCTAACGCAAAGAAAAGTGTATTATCTCCTTCTCAGAAGACCACTTTTCTGGGCGTCGTTTGGGATTCGGTCTCGATGCGGGCGCGACTTTCTCCGACCCGCATCGCTTCGATTCCTTCAGCTATGAAACAAGTAAAGCTAGGCCAGCTACTCACTGTAAAACAGTTTCAGAGACTGTTGGGTCTGATGGCAGCAGCGTCCAACGTTATACCTTGCGGCCTGTTGTACATGAGACCACTGCAGTGGTGGCTCCGGACCAAGGGATTCTCCCCGAGGGGAAATCCCCTCCGCACGATCAAAGTCACGCGGCGCTGCCTTCGTGCTCTGGTCATGTGGAAAGAAACCTGGTTCCTATCCAAAAGGCCTGTGTTGGGGGCTCTTTGTCGTCGCGTAACGCTAACGACGGATGCTTCCCTCACGGAGTGGGGGGCGGTCATGAGTGGTCGTCCAGCCCAAGGTCTGTGGCAGGACCATCATCTATCATGGCATGTAAATTGTCCAGAGATGTTGGCGGTGTTCCAAGCTTTGAAACACTTCCTAGCAGACCTGAGAGGTCATCATGTGTTAGTTCAGTCAGACAAAACGTCGGTGGTCTCTTATATAAATCATCAGGGGAGCCTGCGGTTTCGCCGGCTTTACAAGTTGGCCCGTCAGATCCTCCTGTGGTCCCAAGGGAGGTTACTATCTCTGAGAGCAATGTATCTTCCTGGGTATTTGAATGTGGTAGCAGTCTCCCTGTCGAGGCAGGGGCCGAGGCCGGGGGGTGGGAGACTCCACCCCGAGGTGGTGGAGCTCCTTTGGTTGAGTTTCGGTCGTGCCGAGGTGGACCTATTCACTTCCAAGGTGACCACGCACTGTCACCTGTGGTTTTCCATCAGCCATCCAGCCCCTCTGAGGTTGGACGCTATGGGGCAGCCGTGGCCGAGGTCACGTCTGTATGCTTTTCCCCCGGTTGCTCTGCTACCAGGAGTTCTGGAGAGGGTTCGCCGGGACGGGGTCAGCCTACTTCTAGTAGCCCCGTTCTGGCCGGCCCGAGTATGGTTCGCAGGAGGGCGGTACGATATTTCACCCCCGCCCAGAGTTGTGGAAACTGTGGGCTTGGCCTCTGAGGGGGCCCAGCTCATAGAATCTGGTCTCTCAACTGAGGTTGTTGAGACCATCCTTCACTCCAGAGCTCCGTCCACGAGGAAGTTATATGCCCTGAAGTGGAAACTTTTCACTTCTTGGTGTGCAGAACACCGGCAGGACCCAGTTAACGGCCCAGTGGGTGCAGTGCTGGAGTTTCTGCAGGAGCGTTTCTCTGCAGGGTTATCCCCCTCCACACTAAAGGTGTATGTGGCGGCACTGGCTGCTTACCACGTCCCTTTCAGTGGAGTTTCTCTTGGGAGACACCCGCTTATAACTCGTTTCCTTCGTGACACATTGAGGCTGAGGCCAGCAGTTCGTACGAGGGTGCCGGCCTGGGATCTGGCCATCGTATTAGAAGGTCTTTCCCAAGCTCCTCTTGAACCTATCGAAGAAGTTCCTGAGAAGTTTCTCACGTTTAAGACTATCTTTCTTCTTGCTATCTCCTCACTAAAGAGAATCGGTGATTTGCAGGCTCTGTCGGTTTCACCCTCGTGTCTGGAATTTCGCCTGGCATGGTTAAGGCTTTTCTGCATCCTAGACCAGGTTACGTTCCCAAGGTCCCTACTAATGTTGTTAGACCTACAGTTCTGCAGGCCTTCTGTCCTCCTCCATTTCTGTCGTCTGACCAGGAGAAACTTAATTTACTCTGCCCTGTTAGGGCGTTAGACGCCTATATCCACAGAACTGCCCTGTGGAGGAAGTCAGAACAACTATTTGTGTGTTTTGGGCCACCCAAGAAAGGGTGTCCCGTGTCTAAACAGAGAATGAGCAAGTGTGTGGTCGAGGCTATCTCACTTGCCTATGAGTCGGCTGGTCAGCCTTCACCTTGGCTGTACGAGCCCACTCTACCAGGAGTATGGCGGCTTCTAAAGCCTTATTGTCAGGAGTTTCCCTCAGTGACGTTTGTGATGCGGCTGGATGGTCTTCACCGCATACTTTCATTAAGTTCTAAGTTCTATGACCTAGACTTAAGTTCTTCCCTGGGGCACAGGTGCTCTCGCCCTCTGTGCGCTAGTTCTCACATGGCGGTCACTTGGTCCTATGGCTACGTGGGTATTAGCGTTCCCACAGCTTGACGCAGCTCGAGTTCCCTTGAAAGGGAACGTCTCGGTTACGTATGTAACCTTAGTTCCCTGATAGGGAACGAGACGCTGCGTCATTCCACCATACTCCCGGCATTCCCGCTAGCGCTTCCTTCAGGCCTATCAGAAGCTGTTGCGCTTGTGTTTATGGGGTGCTTTATAGTTTCCTGGTCGATGACGTCACCCGCCTATGACGTTCCATCTCTCCATTGGGCTGATTCCATACGTGCTTCAGGACGCACAACGCAGGGGCGTTCCCACAGCTTGACGCAGCGTCTCGTTCCCTATCAGGGAACTAAGGTTACATACGTAACCGAGACGTTCATTATTCACTCAAAAACAGAGATTCAGCTAAGTGAAACACATTAATAACTAAACTGTAAAATCTATCCGTCCCTCAGAGTTTTTGTATGGCCACAACACTTGAACTTTTTGTGTTTCACCTCAGAAACAAGTCATTTGGGTTTGGAAAAATCATAAAAGTGAATAACAATTTTTGGGTGAACTGTCCCTTTAAGAGATCCACTGGCAGTGGCAAAACTAGGATAACCACTCGTATTGATTCATTGATCTGTAACTCCCATGGTTTGCTTGCTGACATCATTCTTTCTCTCTTTATAATTCGTAGTGTCTTCCCTGACATTTCTTGTCTCGACACCATCCATGAATTTAGCTCTACAGTCATCAGCTGTACACACAAACACACACACCAGTGTTTCATCAGGCATCACAGTCTCAAGGCGAACTCTTTTATCTCCATACTGAGCCTTTAATTGCCAGCCATTAATGTACGGTACGTGTGTAGGAACACAAATAAGCAACTCTTTTTTTTTTTAGGGTATTTTCCAAATGCCTGGGAGAACAGGATCAATTATATGAGCCAGACTTGATCTAGCATTGCCAATTTGAGAACAATAGCTTAACATAACTGCAAACACAAACTAACCAATAGGCTAGTGAATGTGAATGGCACTACAATCAATCTATAGAATTATAAAATGTAAAAAATTTCAAATATTAACTTTGACTCTAATTTAGACTCTGAGGTTGTGTAAAACACCAAGACAGCACTTTTTTTTTGAAGATTATGAATTCAAGTCATACAGAAGAGAAGCGTCTAAGATATTGATATACGGTACATGGAAACAGCTGTGACATTGGGGACAGGCACTTTTTTAGATGCTCATGCTTTAGTGATGCCATGGCCTCAATAAAAACCAAAGGAACACTGAGCAAAATGAGGTCATTGTGGGATTAGGTAGGGGAGAGTGGGAGGGTGAAGGAGGGGTGTGTGTATCTGGGCCTGACTGTTGGCAGGCCTCTGTCTCACTGTCAGTCAGTCAGCTTAATACAGCTGCCACTAAATAAGCCCAATTAACACAGTTTGTGGCTGCATTAAATGAATAACATGCGTACTGTAAAGTACTTTGAACCAAAAACATTAAATAGCATGAAACTCCATGTAGTAGAAACATCATTAATATAGAAAGTTTATGAATTCCCAATTACAAATACTGTTCAATAGATATTTTGAACATATTATTACAATTTAAAATAGCTTTTTTTTTCTGTTTATATTTTAAAATGTAATTTATTCATTCCTGTGATGGCAAAGCTGAATTTTCAGCATCATTACTCCAGTCTTCAGCGTCACAGGATCCTTCAGAAATCATTCAAATTTGCTTATTCGGTGATCAAGAAATATTTCTTATTATTATCCATGTTGAAAATAGTAGTGCTGCTTAATATTTCTTTTTTTTATTATATTTGAAATAGAAATATTTGGTAGGGATCTTATGCTTTCAAAGCTAGCTTCCTTGCTATTGCTAGCTTCTATGAAGCTGCATACTCTAGCTTTAAAGTCTTTGTTTATTATTATTGAACATGTTAACACTTTGGGGGTGACACATCACAGCATCTCACCTGGACCCCCAACACCGCATCACTTCCTGCGCTAGATGAAAAGAGCAAGTCTCCCCCCACCCATCCTCACCACATTCTACAGGGCCACCATTCAGAGTTTGTTGAGCAGCTGCATCGCTGTCTTCTTTATGATGTAGAAATGGATAAAACATGCCAATGATAATGGCAATTTGATGAGGATGTTTCTGATTGGGTGATTATTTCATTTTGATCATTAACCTTTTAACCAATTAGTATGACATTTTGAGTGGAACTTGTCAGCTGTTGTTCATTTTCTTTGTATGAGTAACTCAGTAAAGAGATGTTTTCTGTTGCTTGTGCAGTGTTTCGTCAAAAAACACATTAAATAACAGTACAAGCCACTGAAGAGAAGAATGTCTATTACTCAAAGCCTCGCTTTCATTCCCGTTAAAAATCTAAGATGGTGCTGCTGCGAATAAAGTCATTGAGTGAACGAGTAGGCTACACACAGGCGTTACAAACCATCCACCTGTGGTAAAACTCTCTCGTCTCTCTATGTGCCCTGGACACTTTAACATCCTCACTGCTACCCAGACTGTACATACACTAAGGACTCACCTTTCACTGTCTCCAAGTTGCGCTGTTTGCCCTGAATGTCTTTTTTTGCACTACTGCACTACGTGTTGTTACAAGTGAAATTCAAATGATATGCCCCGGGTGTATGTACAGTTTATGTAAAGTATTTGTATAGATTTTGATTATGTATATGTATAGTTAGATTAAGTATATGTGTAGTTAGTATTTGTATATAGTTAGATTATATATAGTAAAATTACGTTTTTCAATAGATTATCTATGTGTAGATTTATACTTGTTTATTTGTTTATAGTTCAACTTTTTATATGTTTATAACTTTTTATACCTCAAAAAAATTTTTTTTTTTTAAATTAGTGTTCATAAACGAGTTATGTATGGTCTTTCAAGAATTTCAAGTTAATAATATAACATTTTACGAAAAATATTTTTAAAGCTTGTGTCATGTGGTGCCCCCCTAGTGGTTGTGAATGGTTGGTGCCCCTGGGCACTGGCCCAAGTGCCCTTATGGATAATCCGGCTCTGAGCACCACTACAGTGGACTACTGTAGTGTCCGAATCCACTTTTGCTAGTTTAACGGCGGGAAAAATGGTCGGTGCGCCCGGCGCATGGTCTAAAAGGGTTGTCCTTATTCTCTTAATGAGTAATGGCCTTAATGAGTAAATGGGCATTTTGGGCCTAACGTGAAATAAACCAATCAGATTCTTATCTCTCATTCCCTTTAAAATCTCGCACCATGGTGGATTCGCTATTTACATAGCGGAATTTGCAAGCGGAAAACTGAATGCTTCTCTAGCGAGGAAACATATTTGCTTGTGCGCAAGGTTAAAGCGTGCGAGCAGACCATCTATGGGACAAAGTGTACGCACGTTGTGGACCCGCCTGTAGGCGCACATTACTAACACGCTCTTTAAATACCAAAAAAAAAACATTGCACTTTTGACTTTAGTCCAGGTTTCAGTTGGTCAATGGCGCAGTCTATTTCGGTTGCCTCAAAAAATAGCATCGCGCCAACAATGAGCCTGAACACACCTCGTTTTCAGACCAGCACGCCCATGGGCACACAAATGGGTACAAATGCATTTGCTATCTAAATATTTGCTGATAACTGCGTCGGGCTGAAACTAGCAACAAAAAAAAAACACTTGCGTCGAGCCTGGCACAGCATTGCGCCGGGTGTATGATAGGGCCCTATATCTCACTTGACTTGATTAGAGAGGACAGTTATTCAGAAGGACAAAATGATCAGTCTGGACTCGAACCTGCATCACCTGTATGAGCACAACACTCTTTTAAACTAAGTTAATCCTAACTTAGTTGTTCGATATAAAACTTGCATCAAATATATATATCTTGCATTAAATGGTGATCTTGGTGCACTTGCAGGATATTGCATGGTGTTGGTGCATTACAAATACTCACCTTTGACATTTTCCACATCCTGAGAGGCGATAACAAATCCAAAGCCTTCACCTGGCTTCCTCTTCAGCTCCACCTCATAACCCCGTAGCACAGGCTGCTCTTTCTGCTCTGTTCTTAATCTGGGACTGAGCACCGTCCCTCCTTCTTCCAAACTCATCCAATCACGTGGCTCAAGCGTGAGAGTGACAGGTACAGAATCCAGGAAGCTGGTGCTCTGGACCAATGAGGAGCGCACCAGCGCTGGAGAGGGCGGAGTGAGAGAGTTGCGTGATAATGGCACAGAGTCGATCGACAGAGGGACTTCAGAGTCAGAGGCGGACCGAGGAGGGGGAGGAGTTAGTCGCCGCACAGAATTAGGGGAATTGGAGAAATGTGAGGTGCCTACAATGAAAGGACAGAATTATTCATATTTGATGAACGGGGATGAAGACTACACAATTATTATGGATTTTCGGCAATCCAAAAATGCCACTTTATTTTAAAAAAATTAGTACATACAGTAGGGTTTAAAGTGTGAAAGTTGAATTGAAAAATTAACATGAATATCTGAATGTCTATTTATTTGGTTTGCATCCTGACAGCATGACTCGAGCTGTATGAAATCCAAAAGTTTGAGCAAAAGCTGATGATCAGGTATGCATGATATATCAGTATTGGCTGATAAATGTGACTCTTAAATAAAATAAAGGTAATTTTATGTATTGCAGACAAACTTTGTATTTCTTCATTATAAAATAAAACAGAGCCTGTAAGGTTTTTATTTAGCCAATATATATAAATAACTATGGTAGTGGCAACAATTTCTATATCACACCTACTGAGGATAATGTTATGGAGAATTATTTGAAAATATTTCAAATTTATCACATAATTAGTGACCTATAAATAGTGCAGAATATAAAATATTTCTTAGACATTTTACATCATTCTAAATCCTAAAGCTGTGTTTATTTGAAAGTATAAATTAACATATAACTTACCCCCTCTGTAAACCAGCAGAATAACCTCCCCTTTTTTAGTGTGTTCTTGCAAAATCCTTTGGACCTTGAATAATAAACAAAAAGAATATATATATATATAAAATTATTGTACACCATAACAAAAAAAAGTTGAATATCATCAGCTCTTTTCTACCTGTGCAAAGCTGAGACTTTGTACATCTGCTCCATTGATCTTCACAATGGCATCCCCAGACTGCAGCCCATTACACTGTCTGTGGTCCCAGACTTTCTTCACAAGGGTCTGTCTGCCTCCATGACCTCCTGCCGTCACACTGAACCCCATATTGCTGCCTCTCTCGCATTTAGCCAAGGCAACAGGGACTAATTCCCCACTTCCCACCATTCCTCCGACTCCACTTCCGATCACAGCGCTCATGGCTCCAGGTGAAGGAATGCTGTTCGGGCTGCCGCTGCTGGCACTGGCTGTCCCGTTGAAGGTGAAGTAAGGCCCGTCTGAATGGGCGCTGCTAGGTGGGGTTAGCAGTGTATTTTGTGGTTTACGGAGATGGGAGTAGCGCCTTCCTCCTCCAGGAGAGTAAGGGACGGGACCCGGACTTATTTCTGTGTGGGGTAGGGGCAATCGAGATATGGGCGGTGGAGTATTTGAGGAAAGGTCACTCTCAGAAGATTTGAAGGAGTACAGGCGGAGAGGTGGCGGAGTGGAGAGAGAGTTGTTGTTGTGGTTACGGATAAACGAGGCCCTGTGAAGATAAGAAGAGAAAGACCATGTGGTCAGGCAAAGCAAATCACTGTAGACATAATGTATCATAATCAGGGTGGGTAGGAACAGAATACATGTCAGTAACAACTTAAATGCTGGTAATCAGTTAGATTCAAACAGTATTTAGATTTAACAGCATTGAAACACTCTTATGATGTGTGTTACATTCCTCCTAGGAGACAGAAGGCGTTGTCAAGAACAAAAACAGAAATCATTAAGGAACTTCAATTTTGGGAATTATAATATCGTTCTGCTCATAACAAAAAGGCTTTGACAGATAAAACAAGATTACGGCAATATTTGGTTTGTCTGTGTTTGTATGCATTGTTACAAAAAAAATGAGAAATATAAGAAATGCTTTAGCAAAGACATTTATTTTCTACCTCATTCCATGAAAAGAATCCACCTATGATCAGTAAAAAAAAAAAAGTTGCTTTATATACTCATTGGGGTTTTGAGTAAATTTTGAGAAGCAGAAATAAGTTTAGCTTCATGCTAAGCTAAAGTGCTATTTCTAGTCCTTACATGTACCTGATACCAGCTGCTATTACATGATAAAGTCTGTCAAGAAAAAATCCATTTCAGATCATAGATAGATTGATAATAATAAAACAATATGATGATGAATACAAATGATGCTGAAAATTCAGGTTTAACATCACAGTATTACATTACATTTTAAAATAACTTAAAACAAAACAACTTAAAAAGTCATTTTAAATTCTAAAATTATTTCACAATATTACTTTTTTAATGTATTTTTGATCTAATACGTGCAGCTTTGGTGAGCATAAGACTCCAAAAACATTTTTAAAAATCTTCCCCACTCCAACCTTTTGAACAGTAATGTATGATGATTTGATACATGGGTAATATTCCAAAAATTCTTGATCGGAAAAAACCCTTAAAAGAAAATAAATGTACAGTTAAGAAACAGTGTCAGATTTTTTTCATTTGTTTATACTTAAAACAAGTCAAATAAGCAATCTAACAAAATATGTTACAGATAAAATTTTACAGCATGCATTCTATAATCTAACCCTGATCATAGCAGTGACAATATAACATATCAAATCCTTTCACCTATGTGATCCAATCGCGGACACCACCTCACTGTCACTCTGGCTGGCTAGTTCTGCACTCTGTAACCTCCTTATGCTTCTTGCAGTGCGTGGCGGTCTCAGGAATCCACTCCCATACCCGTTAGAGTACTGGCATGATGATGGAGGTCTTTGAGGTGAAGCAATCGGAGGTGAATTACCATTAGCATCCAGACTGAACCTTGATGCCCGTACTCTGAGATTCCTTGAGGATCCCCTCTCAAATTCAGACCACATGGGACCGTTGTGGTTGAGGTGTAGCTGTGCGTATGGGAGAGGAGCCTGGGCCTGGGGTTGGGTGGTGGTTGGTGGAGGTAGATGTAGTGACTGGTCTTGGGTTAGCCTAGAATTGGGCATCTTCGGGCAGCCGTCAGAGTTATAGAGCATAGGGTAGCCCCTTCGGACTACAACATCCACAGTATGACCCACCGGTATGGCTTTCAACATTTCCACTACCTCTTTGTGAAAGAAGCCGAGCACACAGGTATCATTGATGTACACCAGAATGTCCGCTGGAAAAGAGGCAAGAGATGGAACGTGTTAAATTGCATGCAATTCATAATATGAAAGTTCAACCAAAGTTCAAAACTATTTAACTAAATAAGACAGAGAGTTGGGAGCCCAAGGCTCATCGATGCAAAAGGGCAACGAAGGCTATCCCGTCTGTTCCGAGCCAACAGAAGGTCTACTATGGCTGAAATTTTCATGATGGTTATGGGAGGAATGTGTCACAACACACTCTGCTGCATATGGGGCGGTGTAGCCGAAGACCAATCAGAGTATAATGACTCCTGTCCACCAACAAAAAGTACTTACAATGGGCACACAAGCCTCATAACTGGACCTTGGAGCAGTGGAAGGTCGCCTGGTCCGATAAGTCCTGTTTTCTTTTATATCAGGTGGACGGTCGTGTACGTATGTGCCATTTACTTGGGGAAGTAATGGCGCCAGGATGAACTGTGGTATGGCGGCAAACCATAGGAGGGAGTGGGATGCTCTGGGCAATGTTTTGATGGGAAACCCCGGGTCCGGCCATTCATGTGGACGTAAATTTGACATGTGCCACCTACCTAAACATTGTTGTAGACCAGGTACACCCCTTCATGACAATGGTGTTCCCTGGTGGAATTGGCCTCTTTCAGCAGGATAATGCACCCTGCCTCACTGCACACATTGTTAGGAATGGCTTGAGGAACATAATAAAGAGTTTAAGGTGTTGTTCTGGCCACCAAATTCCCCAGATCTCAATCCAATTGAGCATCTGTGGGATGTGCAGGACCAACTTAAGATTGAACATGCATATATTTCTATGTCTGCGTGTAATAGCGAAGTGAGAGAGAGCGTGTTTGTAATTTCACATTTTACTTGTAAATGTGTGTGTCGGCAGTGAGTGATAGCTGGATTACTCCATGCAGGCCATTAGGATTAGAGGGAGATCGAGACTCTCATTCTACAGGATCACACAATCACAACACTAATCCACAGTGGGACGGAAAGTGTAATATAGAAGAAGAGAGAAAGAGAGCAGCAACCTATATATAAAACATAGTCCTCTACCGCAGTGGGCGGCTGAAGAGAGATGAGGTGTTACCTGTGTTAAGTGTTGAAGGTCCTCCGGGGGTGATGCTGTAAATCTGCAGGAACTCCCTCCGCCTGCTGCCTCCCACTATGTTGAAGCCGAAGCCCCGTGGACCCTTCACCAAACGAGTGTGAACCGAGAAGCCTCTCAATTCACCCGGCTGGTCTGTAAACTCTGCCACTACAAAGCACAACACCAGAGAAAGAAGATGGTGAGAGGTTTAAATACGATGACAGACAGATTATTTAGGAAATTAACCCATTAAGGGTGAAGAAAAGAAGCAATGATTAACCTTACAAAAGATGGATGGTGAAAGGTAAAGACAAATAGGACATTTTTCCAGGGACAAGTGAATCTAAATTCTGTCCCGCTAGCTCAACATGATGCTAGCACTGCTAAGATCATGGAATCAAATCCAAGGGAACACACAAACTGACAAAAAAGTATACCTTGAATGCACTGTAAGTAGCTTTGTAAGTCTGTAAGTGTCTGCCAAATGCATGAATTTGAAATGTCTGAAGGAAAAGAGAGGTAGAAGTACAGACAGAGGTAAGCATTTGCATGTTTGAGCACATACTGTTCAAGCGTATGTTAAACAGCAGATTCGCATGCAGCACTTTACAGCACAAAATGTAAAAACATAACCACCTAAAGCAGGCATGGCATTTTGAAGCTGTAATGACTTCTTGTTCTTATAACTTAAAGTATTTACATTTATACCACCCTCTACAGTTAGCAATGGTGTACTGCATCTTACAAACAGACTTCAAAGCAATAACTTTGTACACTTTTAGTATTCTTTTCTTATTAAAGAGAACTAAAGCACTGAAGAGTATAATACTGGTATTTCAGATGATTTATAGGCATTTTATTTTATTTATTATTATTTTAAGTTTATATTTTTGTTATAATTTTTTTTTTTATAAAAGTTTATTATATATATATATATATATATATATGTGTGTGTGTGTGTGTGTGTGTGTGATATATAATTAAATATACAGTTTATAAAATAAATGTCTAAAATTATTTATCTGGACAGCAGGCTTGTCGTGACATAAGAATTCAATTAAAGAAAAAATAACATAAAAAGTAAACAATGTTACTTATTTCCAATGTTATTTCTAATCCAATCTAAAAAGGGTTTGTGTCTTCAGTTCTTTGTAATTTCATGGAAATAATGACCAGTACATTCTTCAAAATCTCATTTGTAATCACACATCATGTTATACAAGCATAGATAAACAGATACTTAACCTTAAATACTTAGAAAAGGATATTTTAAAAAGTTTGCATGTGCGTTTTTTGTTAAGTATCATATTTGATACATCAGGCCTTTATGACTCATATAGTATGATATAGGAGAATTTGGATCTTATACTCGAGAAGAAACATCACATCAATCTTATTCAGTGACCCAAACTGAGCAAAAATATGCAATTTGGTGCATTTGTTGATATTTATATGGCAAAAAAGTAAGATGAAATTCTGATAGCTTGTAATAAGATTTTCTGTATAACAGTATAGCAGATTACTTACATTACTTACATCATTATATAACTCCTGATAATATGTTTTAGTAAGATTATTTTTAAAGGCTCTGCAGTTTTTATTGTGTGTGTGTGTGTGGGGGGGGGGGGCATGCAATACAATGATGATTGAGAGATTAACAAATTAACATTCCTCAAAAGCCTGATGCAACATATTTGATACTCACATTTTTATATGATTTAAAAAAAAAATGTACGAATAATCAAGTAAACCTAAGTTGCTTCAGTCTAGTAAATTATCATCTTGAGATACTACTAACAATATAGTTATGTTATTCTTACATTTACTTTATAAAATCAGTAAAGATTTTACAGCAGAAAGACACGTGTACTACGGCCTAAAGAAGGGCATTTTTAGAAATATAATAAAAGGCATTTTACTTGCTAAAAGTATCATATCTTGCAAATAACTATCAATCAGATTTCAGCAAAATCTTGATGACTTAGAAAAATTGTGTATCACAAATGATACAGTAGGCTTATACTTGGGTTAAGAACATGTTAAATCTTACATACATGGGAAGTTTTAAAATATACACAAATTTTACTACCTGAATTGATCAACTGTAGAAATAACCAGAATGGGCCTACCTTACAAACATTTTTGAATAGCTTTTTTAGAATGGAAAGATGTTTTGCTCATGGGTGATATTTCATGCATGGTAAGCTTCAATGATGATTAAAAGTGCAATTTTTGTTTTTAACCATTTGGCATAAAAATCACACTGTGACAGCCCTATATAAATATACATATTATATACCCGCCCAAAAGAGTTGTGCAACCTCACTTCTTTTTTATCAAGCAAATATCCTAATAGCTGCATGAACATCTGTCTTTCAATCAGGTATATCGGTCAGTCGCCCCCAGCACCACAGTAAGTAGTGCATTTACAAGATAATTAAAACTCTAGATAAAAAAAAGTGCGGACTAAAACTTTTATACAGTGCATATACTAAATATTAATTGTTATTTACATCTAAAACTGTAAGACTTAAACCCTAATGGAAACAGAATAGAATTAGAATTAGATTAGAATTAGAATAGAATAGAATAGAATAGAATAGAATAGAATAGAATCTTACATTCTGACATACAGACATTCTCTCTGCTGTGAGTTGGGCGATTAAGCCAAGAGGATGGCTTTAGATGATGGCTGCAGGACAAACACATAACACAAGATGTCAGTGTTGTCATTTAAAACACCACTGTGCATGACTGTAAGCAGTTCTACTCAATTAAAATATCACACTTAAAATTGTGTTGCTAATACATGTATGGCAGGTTTCTAATTATGACCTTGTTCTATGGACTGCGTAATAAAAAGCAGCTAATCATGTACTTGTGCATAGTTAAGATAGCAAAAAAGTCTTACATTTTTAAATGGGAGGACAAAATATTTCCATATCTCTTGATGTCAAAATCCAATCAGACTCTACCATACTGTACTGCAAATTCATCTGTGTCTTGGTTGAAGCCAAATTATATAGATGTCAACCAGCACAGGTTGTGTGACATTCCCTCATCCACAAAACCAAGATCAAAGATACGCAAGGTCAATAAAATATGACCCAAACTGCATTAAAACAAACAGATTTACATTTAAGAGACTTTCAGTAATATCAACAAACATATTTGGGTCACACTTTATATTAGTCTTTAACTACTGTATACATACTACTATAGTTACAATGTACTGAGTGTGTTCATGTTGTATTGCTAAACACTTTTTCTGCTTTTGAGCTGGGGTACAGGTAAAGCTCGGGACATGTTTTGTGGTATGTTTAGGTTTAAGAGGTAAGGGAAGGGTCACTAGTGTAATATGAAGTAGAACCCAATTGTGGGGCCACTTGTAAGCAAAAACTGTTTTGGACCCCATTGTATAGACAAAAAAAGAAGTTCAAAATATTTTCTTTTATGTTTTGCATTTTTGGATGAACTATCCCTTGATTCTATTGTAAAATCAGGGTCCTGAAGTAAAACCAGCTGTGTTTTTAGTGTTCTTAATCTTGTGGTCTATAGGGATTAACACAGTATAAATCATTCATAGTGATCATTTATCTTCTTACTCTTTGTAATAGGCATTCCCTGAGTCGCTGTACATCATCTCCCAGTTTTCCGACCCTGTCACCCGTGCTCCTCTACGAGGTCCGAGCCCATTCTCCAAGGCACTGCCGTCTCCTCCACTTGAGTTTCGTGATTGGCTGGGGGATGATGTGGGGACGGGGGCACTGCTCGCCCCAAGCGAACCACCTAAAACACCAGTGAAGAGAAAACAAGACTTCTGAAATAACACGGCTTACTGAAACACAAAGACTATTCTGTCTGAGAGCTTCCATTTGAACATTCATTGAATTATTATTCATAGTCATTCTCTTTTCTATTTAGTACTAAATGGGTTTATTTTCACATGAAAGCAAGAACAGCATAATGAAACTATTATTGTGCATTACCATTATTTAGGTTTCTATTTATAGTTTGCTATTTACATTTTCATTATGTCACCTGAGTTTGCGTGTGTGTGTGTGTGTGTGTGTGTGTGTGTGTGTGTGTGTGTGTGTGTGTGTGTGTGTGTGTGTGTGTGTGTGTGTGTGTGTGTGTGTGTGTGTGTGTGTGTGTGTGTGTGTGTGTGTGTGTGTGTGTGTGTGTGGTTCAGGTACACTCTACGGTATGGGGACAAAATGTCCCTACAAAAATGGCAATATCCAAAATCCTTTTCTTTTTTGGTCACAAACAGCTTATGTTTTTTTGGAAAACAGCTTATAAATCATACTAAGTGTTGTTTTCTGAAAATTTAAAAAGGTGTAGGTTTAGGGGTAGAGTTAGGGGATAGGATAAACAGTTTGTACAGTATAAAAATCATTATGTCTATAGAATGCCCCCATAAAGCATTAAAACTCAACGTACGTGTCAGCTAAATACGTTTACCATACTATGACTGAACTCATCAAATACTGTTTAATTCAGCGATTAGAAATTAATTCAGTAATTAGACAGAGAGCACATAATTTTTTAATTCAGGAGTTTCAATCTGACCCATTGCCACAAGTGTATAAAATTAAGCACCCATCCACACAGTCTGCATTTACGAACATTTGTGGAAAAAAGGGTCGTTCTAAAGAGCTCAGTGAATTCAAGTGTGGTACTGTAATAGGCTGATACCTATCGCACCTTTGCGAGAAGTCCGTTCATGAAATTTCATCCCTGCTAGATATTCCATGGTCAACTGTAAGTGGTATTATTTGAAAGTGGAAGCATTTAGGAACAGCAGCCACTCAGCCATGAAGCAGAAGACCACGTAAAGTCACAGAGCGGTGTAAACTTCATCAACACTCTGCCGATTCCATAGCTGAAGAGTTCCAAACTTCCACTGGCATTAATACCAGCACAAAAACTGTGCGGCGGGAGCTTCATGGAATGGGTTTCCATGGCCGAGCAGCAGCATGCAAGCCTCACATCACAAGTACAATGCCAAGCATCAGATGAAGTGGAGTAAAGCACGGCACCACTGGACTCTGGAGCTGTGGAAATGTGTTCTGTGGAGTGATGAATCACGCTTCTCTTTTTGGCAGTCTGATGAGAGAGTCTGGGTTTGGCAGATGCCAGGAAAACATTACCGACAGTATCTTGACTGCATTGTGCCAGCTGTAAAGTTTGGTGGAGGAGGGATAAAGATTTGGGGCTGTTTTTCAGATGTTAGCTATAGGGCCCTTACTTTTGGTGAAGAAAAATCTTAATGCTTCAACATACTTATGTCATACTTATGTATCTACAACATAGATATTTTGGACAATGCTATGCTTCCAAGTTTGTGGGCACAGTTTGGGGAAGGCCCATTTCTATTCCAGCATGACTGTGCCCCAGAGCACAAAGCAAGCTCCATAAAGACATGGTTGGATGAGTTTGGTGTTGAAGAACTTGAATGGCCCACAGAGAGCCCTGACCTCAACCCCATCGAACACCACTGGGATGAACCGGAACAGAGATTGCAAACCAGGCCTTTTCGTCCAACTTCAGTGCCTGATCTCATATACAGTATGCTCTACTGGATCAAAGGGCAAAAAAAATCCCACAGAAACACTCAAAAATCTTGCGGAAAGCCTTCCCAGAAGAATAGAAGCTGTTATAGCTGCAAAGGGGGACCAACTCTTAGAATGCAATGTCATTGAAGCTGTAGCTGTAATTTTACATGACAGCCATTGGCACAGATCCTCAGCAAAGCCACGAGAACCAGGCATGTCCTCTGAACCTATGACCAGCTCGGTGTCCATACTGACGTGATGAATCCTATCTTCAACCAAAGGAACTGGATGAAATATTTGAATGCTACCGATCCACAATCTAGTTATGACTTATGCGGCCTGAATCATAATCACACCGTGTTCGTTCATTTGCACTGACAATATGGGATGACAACGGAACTGAGCTAGACGATGACATCACTGTTTTCTGCAGAACTGCTTTATAGATGAAATGAACTAATTTAATAATTGATGATTTTCACAACGGAACTGAATCAACACTGAACTGACATCAGCTGAACTATGACATTATTTTCTTTTAGAGCTGCTGTACAGCTGAAATAAACTGTTTGCATCATTGTTTAATTTTCCAGTTATCACTGTAAAGCTGCTTAAACAATCTGTATTGTATAAAGCGCTATAGAAAATAAAGTTGACTTGACTTAATGGTCAGGTGTCGCAATACTTTTGTCCATATAGTGTACTTAACGACAACACTAACAGTGGTTTACTGTATCACTTTCTATTCATTTATTCAAAAATATATATCAAATTCAATTAAAAATAATGACTTGAATATACCTCTTCTATAAAGAGAATGTTTTTCATTTTTGAGTTAAAATGTATTGTTATATTTTTGTTCATAAAATTTAAATATCAGGAATACAACTGTTCTGATATAATGATGAAGAAAAAGAATGAAACTCTTAATAATATTATTTTTAAGTAGTTTTGAAAAATATTTTATTTCATAGTTAAGTAAGCAGTTTTGTCTTAAAATATAATCTAAAAATGTTATGACATATATCAGGTTGTCAATGCCATGCCCAAAAACTTTAATGATCTTTATGAATTATGAATTAATTTTATTTGTAGGGGGGGAAAAAACTTTTTACACTGAAAAACATATTACAAAAACATGTTTAAAAAAATAATGATTAAGGTAAGGAAAACAGTGTTTATCACTATATCAGTAATCAAGTATATTCCATACATATAAAATAGCAGGTTCACTATGGTGATTAAATGTTTGTCATTCCCAAAACAAAACTTTGTAACTAAAAAGCAATACCACATTTTCCTCACTCATTCTAAAGGAAATCGCTTCAGTGTCAATTGTGTAATGTACTGTACGCAGGGTCAGCATCTAAGAGACAGAGACTGCATTGAATCCATAGAGGCAGATCGGTATGTTGATTGGCTTCAATGTCATGCTTTGATCGATGCCTCTGTCATCTATGCCACTACCCATGGGGTGAAGACACCAGGGCTTGACAAAAGTGCACAGACAAACAAAACCCAAGTGAACTTATGAAAGAGTTGACTGGACAGTTTTGTCGGCTTGTAGTCTGAACTCTGAAATGTCTTCTGACATTTATTGTTGCTTCATAGCATAAGTAAGTAGTGATGCATTGAAATACATTATTCACTCAAACACCAAAACTGAAATTACAAATTTCATTTAACTGAAAACCAAACATACATTTTGGGTAATAACTTTCAGGTAATTGGATAATTGTATGCTAGTCAGGGTGTTGTGTTGTCTGGTGATAAATTAAACTAGTCGTAGTAAAGTTCTTCGGGAACCAGCGACATCTCTATTTTACAAATTTTACATAGTGCTACTTCAGGATCCTTTTTGGGGACAGTGAAAAACGTTGTCACTGCTAACATGTTTATTTTATCCATGTTGTGAGCACCAAATAGACGCTGACACGGTCAAAGATGGACATCATCGCTGAAGCGCATATTAAATGTCATTGTTTTGGACAATGGTTTCAGTCCTCCAATTGGGTTTTCTGTACTTGCAGATATATAATATTAAGTGTACTTAAAGAGAGCACACTTTCATGTCAGTGTTTAGTACAAAAGTGCACTTTGTAATAATGTCACATTGAAAGTTTTTTTCTTTAAAGTACATTTTAAATCATTACGGTTTAATAATCCTTTGTTGTGCGTTAAAGAATTATGTGTTTACTAACATACTAAAGCGCATGTAAAGTGCTTGAATTTAACTGTGTTCAGAGAATTAATATTACATTCATGAAATGCATTTTTTATTATTTTTTATTTTATAATGTTCTCTGAGGTCCACTTATAATGTTATCAAGATATTTACATAAAAAAAAAAAAATCCTAATTTAGATGAAATAAGCTATTTTCTATCCTGTTTTTGACCCTCTTTCAAACACTCCGTTTTGATGGACGTGTCGCATTCAAGACTTGGAAGTAAACGTCCACTGCTATGATTGCATAACAGTTTTGCGAATTTAAAAAAATATATATTCATTTTTTATTCATGACCCCTTTAAAGTTAATATAGTTTAAAAAAACATCATTAAAAATGCGTCATTACAAATATATTTCAATACATGACACAAGTTTTAAATAGAAATTCCATTAAAGTATATTTTACTTACCGTATATTAAAGTATATTAATGTATATAAATGTCAGCACACTTTAACCATATTTCAAAGACAATAGAAGTAATCATGAAATTACATTTCATGTATTTTAAATATTTAAATTTAAACAAGTGTCCAAAACATTACATTTAGTTCAACCTTAGAGTATATTCTTTTTAAGTATATAATTTCCATAACAACTGCTCTTTTTAAAAGTGAGCTAAATGGTAAGCTAACTTTAAATATTTGTTTGTACATTTATAATGTGTAACCCACACCAACTTAAAAGCCATTGCCCGTATAGAACCGGCTTCACAATCATCCACAGAAAAAGCTGTTTGGTCGTTAAACTGAACCGGTCTCTTATTCAACAACTATTCATTAATATAAAGACATCCTCTTATATCACTTGAAATACCATATTGCTAGTATACAAATGAAGGATCCCCAGCTGGGATCTGAACATCTGCAACCTGCACTCTGTATTGAGGTAATTAGCATATCCCCACTAGAATCATAAGCCCAGCTGCAAACAAACATATACACCCTTGGCTGTGGTGTCATATACACACACTCTATCTGCTTTAACAGCACTGATGTTCAGCAGGAGGGGGATTATACCATGAACTCTGACATACAGATGCTATTTTAGTCATCATGATGGATATGGCCATAAGTTATTTCATATTTATACCATATATTACAGAATATTCAATATAGTTTATGTACAGGAGGGAAAAAAAATTTAAGTGTTAGTGTAAATTGACATTTATGCATTTGGAAGATGATTTTAACCAAAGTGACTTACATTTATCTGTACAATACAGTACATTCCCTGGGAATTGAACCCATGAAGTTTGCATTTGAAATTTCAATTTACCTCTAAATGTTAAGTGTAAATCAAATTGTTAAATCTGTTTTAAGGTACACTATGTATCTTTTAGTGGTTAAAAAACAAAACTGCATGCATTTTGTTGATAAACGTTGGTTGTGCTTTGGCTCTGTGTGAGTGCGTGCGGATGAATAAAGTTATCCTTTACTGCCCATAAAACATTCACTACTAGGCTTAAGAGATATAACCAATTAAGATGAAAGGATCTCAAGCTGATTAGCTGAAGATTAGCCATCTTTACGTCACTTTTACAACATGTCAAATCCATCAGTTCTCGCCATCTCCGAAAAGCAATGCTAATGTTGATTCTCGTTTTATGACAAGCTATACACAGTTTTGTTTTAGTTAGTAAACTCTCCTCTCTTCAGTGTTTTTTTTTTTTAAATGGGTGATTCCACTGAGGTTGGAGATTTAGCTTCTCCATGTCGACCTTCTACCACTCCCAAACCATACACACGTCAAAGTAGCCAGAGAAACCTTTCTCTATTTACGGATATGACGAGACACGCACAGGCGAGTGACGTATGTACACAATTTCCATGTGAAAACCATCCAGTCACGTCTAAATAAACACTTATAATAGGCTTGTCATAGTGAATCAGGGTAAGACAAAAACACGTTTTGGAAGAAGGATTGATTATGTAAGAACTCATTTAAATTTTGATAATCTTTTGTCTTGTTGTGCCTATGTTCATTTCCTGTTTCCTGTGTTTCCATTGCTGTTAGTTTCTATAGTTAACCTTGTTTGTAACCATGTCAACTAATCACCTGCACCTGTCTATCATTAGTCCCTTGTTGTCATCTGTATTTAAATCCTCTGTTCATTGTCTTGTGTTAACATTTTGAGCTGGTATTTCTCGTTATTGTTCCTTGTGTTTAAAATGTGATTTTATCGTTCATCTGCTTCAAGCCTCTTGAATCTGGATTATCAAGTCGAGCCAGTATACGTGACAACCTTTAAGATACTGGAAAAGTCATAAAATAAAACATACCCAGACAAACATAATCCTGGCAGTGGTGCCATCTTTTTCAAGGTGAGAGCATCCATGCCCTGTGAAGTATGTAGGTCAGAATAGTATCCTCTCAAATGTGTGGCTGGTGGGCAGATTGCAGTAAGCACATATGGTTTATGACTAGGATCTGAGCTATTCAAGTCTCTCAAAGGTCTTCGCATCTAGTTAGCAGTCTTAGGAATGTTGGTGCTCTCATTTTGTTGCAAAAGAAACAGTGCCAAGGCTATTTTTTAATGGATTTCAGGGGGAAACAGAGGCTGAGATTGATCCCATACTGACCTTTTGTTTGCTCTAAAAGCAACATTGATTGCACTTTGTCTATCTTCAAAACCCAACATATGTATACAACTCATGTGTACTTCAATCATGCATTTGAACCAGAAAAAATAGACATTCAAATGATCAAATCTGTGGGTTTAATAACAGGATAATCCTGTGTAATGATGTGACAAGCCTCTGTGATATATTGTGTTTTGTGCCCAGTGCCCACACAGTCCCCTCAGATCCAAATGTCAGGGAAAGGTGGAATAATAATAAATGACAAGAAAACCTGAAATACAACAAAAGGCATGCAGGTTTGTAGGCTTCTCAAGAAGAAAGAGAATATGTTAGAGCTGACAATAGAGAGGGATAAAAGAGACTGAAAAAGCTGGCTGGTATTGTTTGCCTGGTAACTATTCTGCTGTCACTTTGAGCATGAAAGACAAGAGAAAAACTGGGAATTTTTATGTCACAACAATTACAGCCACACTTTTGGACTTGTATGTTTTAGCTTTAAAACACGGTCGTTCACGTATACAAAAAGAAAGATAAACTGGATTGCAATAACTACAGAGGCATCAGCCTGTTATGCCACAGTTGCAAGATCATTACAAAAATAATTATGGAAAGAATAAAGAAGAAAATGGAAGAATTCCTTTCCGAAGAACAGGCCGGGCTTCAGAACATCACGGAGCACAATGGACTAAATATTCACGCTCCGACAATTAGCTGAGAAATATACTGACTTCAGCAAGGACTTATGCTATGTAGACTTTAAAAAGGATTTGATAGCTGGATTGTGGAATGTGATGAGGAGATTAGGATACCCAGGAAAAAGTTGTCAGAATATTAGAGAGTCTATATAAAGGTATATTCAGCGCTGTAAGAAAAGGTGCTGATGTGACTGAATGGTTTGAAACAATAGTAGGAGTACTACAGGGCTGCATGGTGTCTCCACTTCTTTTTTAGATCTTTTTAGAGGTGATTATGGCTAGTGCGCTGGAAGAGGCGAAGGAGCGAGCAGTCATGAATGGATGAATCATCAACAACCTCAGATTCGCGGACGACATTGCAGCTTTGGCAGAAAACCAGGATGACTTACAAGTAATGATCAACAGAATCGTAGAGGAGAGTACAAGGATGGGCATGAAGGTCAACACAGGAAAGACACAAGTACAACATATTGGATGGGAAAAGACCAAAGTATTCATCCAAATAGAGAACCAGGAACTTAAGCAGGTAGAAGAATGTATGTACTTGGGAGGAAACATTAGTGAGGACGCCTCTACGGAACAGGACCACAAAAAAAGAATTGGACTGTGGTGCAATGCAAAACTTGAACCTCATATGGAAATCTAAAGACATTTCCAGATTTACAAAAATAAGAGTTTATGAAGCCTTGGTACTCAACATACTATTGTATAATTCAGAAACATGGACACTAAGAGAAGCAGAGAAGAATGAACTGAGAGTGTTTGAAATTAATTTCTAGGGGTGGCAAGAGGAGGCCGAATAAGAAACATAGACATAAGAAGAGAGTTGATGGAAATTGATGTGGTGCAGCAAATTCAGAAAAAGAGGCTTGGATACTTTGGACACGTGGTCCAAATGAAAACAGAACGACTTTCCAAATGTTGCACTATTCGGCCACGTCCACGGGACAAGGAGGAGAGGGCGACCAAAGAAAAGATGGTTCAACAACTTGGAAGAGGATCTGGAAAAAATGAGTCTGAACATCGTCGAGGCCTGCAGACTCGCAGCCTCTGACCGAAATGGATAAAGGGACTCCATGTTGGGGCTGTCGGAGCGTGGTCTACCATCGCCATGACACACACATGTTTTAGCTTGATCTGATTCATTTTTAAGAATGGCATCACTTAACAAAATTTTGATTTTCAAAAGCAAAATGACAAAGAAATTGGCTATTTTGTGTTTATATAGCCCATATTGTCATAGGTTAGAGGATTTGTGTCCATTCTGAAGTATAGTAATAGTACTTTGTAATTCAGACCACAAATGACAGCATTCTATAACTCAATTCAGGATCACCAGAATACAATGGAAAAACAGGGAGATGATGTGGTTTGAATCCTTTAAAAAATAAACGTTGTCCTTTAAATTTAATTAAAAAAAAATGAAATCATAAATTATATTGTTATATTGTCACACAAGTTGTAATCTTGCAGTCTGAATTGAATTAGATGACATGTTTGTACCGAAAAATGCACCTTTTGTGTTTTCAGTGCAGTTGTCCACGCAGACTTCACAAAAAACAACAACATAACACGCAATCAGGTGCTGTCACAAGGATGTAGATGAAGGTGAGTTAAAAAAGGTTTCTATAAACAAAATATAAGTAAAAAAAAGTAACAGCGCGCGCGGTGTGTGCGCGTGTGCGCGTGTGTGTGTGTGTGTGTGTGTGTGTGTGTGTGTGTGTGTGTGTGTGTGTGTAACATGCACACACAAACAACAACCTACAAACACAGAGTGAAGGTAAGGATCTTAAATACACAGTGATAATGAGGAGATGAAGAACAGGTGTGATGATCTGATGAGTGTACATGACAACTGATGAGTGGTGGGAAAATAAAACACATGCGATGAATGAAAACAAACTGAAAGTCAATGAAAGTGAAACTAAAGATGAATAAGTCCCGATAACTGTGAGAGATGTAGTCCAATTTCATGACTCTTATTGTTGGTTTTTGAATAGTTCAAAATGATTCAGGAATTTACAAATTACCAGAGTTGAATCAGCATGATGAATCCTTCACTCCCTCAATGAACTCACTAACTGAACTGCAAGTTAACGTTACTATAAGTAATGCTTAAAAATTCAGCAAGTTTTGCTTCAATGACTCATTCATATGACATTTAAAAGATAGACAGTTGTCAAATCTGTTGGCCTACCACAGTTACTATACAGTGCTTCTCTGACCAGAAATCAATCTGCACACATTTTTTTTTATTGTCCACTCTGATTTTGGGAGAAAATGTAGAATCCTGTGGATTGGATTTAAATATAGTAAAACAAATACATTGAAAGGGAGTATTGTACTCTCAAAATCAAATTTGCCAATATACTTAATGAACAAACACACAAGGGGCAGTGGATGTGTATATACGGATGTGTTTATATTGACTGTGCATCTGCAACCTAGTTATTCACATGTATGAATATGTTTATCTGCAATAGACATTAAAGCGATAGTTCACCCAAAAATGGACATTCTGTCATCATTTACTCACCCTCAAGTTGTTCCAAACCCGTATGAATTTCTTTCTTCTGCAGAACACAAAAGAAGATATTTTGAAGAATATGGGGAACTAAACCGTAGATGTCCCTCATGACTTCCATTTTATTCCATACTATGGATGTCATAGAAGGTTTGGAAAAACTTCAGGGTGAGTAAATGATGACACAATAAAAAATTTGGGTAAATAACATGATTTTCACAGCATTTAGTTTATCATTAATGTGATAATTCTGCATATGGATATTACACATTGTGTTATACACAGAAACACAAACCAGCGCATTCTCATCTCTGAAAGGTTATTTATAGCTCAGTGGTTTTCACAGCCATAGATTGCACAATCTGACATTTTCAATGAATATTCATTGATTTGTTAGTGTGAGTGATAAACAGCATCATATTAACCGTTCCAAGATGGCGGACAAGTCGACTTGCCTGGAGCGGTCGAATGAAGCATCTACGTATACATATCTATGGATGTGTAGGTATTCTTCCTACCTGATAGACCTGAGTCCTCCTCACTGTTGTCGCCCTCCTCGCCTGCCTTCTCCAGGTTGCTGAGGGACTTGCTACGGGTACGGAAGTTTCTCAGCAGGTTGCGATGCTCCTGGTAGGTGATGGGAGGGCTTTCTGGGCCGATGTGAACAGGACGAGGTGTCCCGTAGTAGTTCCCTAATCCAGGAAATATAAGAAGCTTCTCACTCAGGCCTTCCAGGGACAGTTAGTATACTGATAGGAAGTTATTTTGTTCATGAAGTGTTGATTTAGTTTCTTATTTTAAGGTCTATTAGTGTTGGTAGGTAGTTATATCCTCTGCAAAACACTGAACCAGCCTAACCTCATGGTACAGGAAACATGTTAAATTTTATCTCTCTCTCTCCTATATTTATACATAGCCTACACACCTATGTTCCTCAACTGTTTTTCGCATCCCTCCACCACCTCGACTCCTCACTATTGGCTGGTTCCTATCCCACCCAGGGATATGGGGGGAGTACTCTGGGTTTGGGCCAAATTCCGACCTCGAAGCTCTCCCCTCGCCAAATACGCATACTCTATCTGAATATTTGTGAGTGTGAACTCATGAAACAGGTAACTCAGGAAATTAAAGGATTTACATACTAGGGATTTATGGATAGTGGTTAAAGCCATGGATATGCTGTATTATTTCTTGCAGAGTGAATCAATAGCTTTATTTTAATACAAATAGTTAACAGGAGCAACAAAATCTTGCAATCAAGGTCACCTTGAAAACACATGATAATCCATTATACTGTCATAGTATATTTTCTAAAACCATAAAAACCACCTCAAGGATGGAATACTCTACAACAGGGGTGACCTTATATCTTCAGATGGTACAACAGATTTTGAACTCGTCCTGAACTCCATCTGGTATTGATTGAGTAACTTGCCTTTGCAGTGGCAAGTAAATCATACCTTGCCGGAGTTTACGGCATTTTGTAAATGCGGCTGCATTTTTTATGCTAATTCATTTTATTCGTTTAATCAGGCAGGGTAGGCGATCCTGCCCCTGAGAGCCATAACTTACATGCTAAAGGCACATGTGTCTCAGAGCCCACAGTAATGATGCTGAAAGAGGAATGAGCTTGGAGTTCCACACTGAACACTAAATTGCGATACATTTGCCATGAAATGCCTATTTTGGAGGGTATATCTGTGTAACGGACAATGAGTTTTTTATCTATAGTATACTATAAACTGACATTATGTGGATCAAAGTAGTGTAACCATTTCTGCAATTTACTATAAACAAATATAATACTATGTTCAAATATAAAGACATGAGACAGACAGAGATAAACTGAAGATAAATTAAACTTGCTCTTATTATCAGTTTTACTTCCTCATGTGAAATATCACTCTATTTTAGATATGAGCGCCATTTTATAAGACCTCAAACAAGTTTTACTTCTCCAAACATGTTAGAAAATATAACATGAAAATACCACTAAAATAAGGATGTTACCCAAAATAAGATATTAACCAATTTAGAAAATTCTGAAATCCATGTAAAATGTAATTAAAGGTTCCACTTATTTTGTTATGCTGAATATAATATAATATAATATTAAAAATATTAAATAAAAAAATATGATATAATATAATTTTAAAAAAATAATCATGCTGATATCAAGAGTATATGAAGACATAATCTTGATATCGGCATGATTTCTTTTTTGCATGGAACACAAAAGACCATTTTTATCAGAAATTCCTGAACAACAATTTTACATTAACAACAAAATCCAAAAGTATTAAAAAATATATAATAAAAGGGATCTATACAACTTGTGTGCTATTTTCAAAAGCCATGATAACTTTGAATAAGAAACAGGATGAATGACGATTTTTGGGAGAACTATCGCTTTAAACTTTGAGCTGTTGGATAGATGAGTATTGCCAACACAACAGTTGTGTTGATGCATTTTGATGTGTGTAAATGGAGCTCCAACTGTGAATCAATAACACTGGATAGAAAGCCCCATAGATATAATGCGTGACCTTAAAAAGAGTCCAGAGAACAATTGAAATAATGAATTTGCACTGTAACACTTTATTTTCTCCATAAATGATTCAGGTCTGGTGTCATGAATGTGTGCTGACCTTTAAACTTTCCGCTTTCCAACAGCGCCCCCGACTCCTCCAACGAGAAGAACTCCTCAACGGACACAAAGTTATAGTCGACTCCCGAGATCTCGCCGTCTCGTGGCTGTCTAGTCGTACCTGCGGGTGACATGGTACAGAAAGGGACACGTTAAACACAGCAAGTCCAAATAAGTTACAGAATTATTGACGGATCGCTGACCCGCACTTCGGCTCAATGTGTGTGTGTGTGTGTGTGTGCTGCCAGATTAAGACGGCATCTTATCCCCTCTCCATCCAGCCTTGACTGACAAGTTAACAGAGCTATGAACAGCCCAGACCAATTACAGCGATCCAGCCTCGAAAATCTGACACGGCCCTCCCTCTCTCCGCAGGCTTTGAAACGGCTCCACACTGACACAACATCAATCACCAATTCTTTATCACTCTCCTACCACACACACGCACGCACAGATCCCACCTCCTTTCCGCTTCAATATCTCTAATTAAGAGTCTGATAAGCGAAATCCCCCAGTACATCACAACATGAGCATTAGTCCCAGCACTTCACTCTTGAGGTCCTGTACTCAGCAAGTGTGTGTGTGTGTGTGTTTGTGTGCATATTGATATTTTCACCCGCAGCTAACACAGCCAGAGGCGTACTGGAATGATTAGACCGAGTTACTAACCGCCACACCCACCACACGTCAATCTCAGATAGACAAGAGGACACTCGGAGCGAGGACAGGGAAATGCAGCGTCTGTCTAATTTAAGGCTGGCCTCAAGGGTGTGTGTGGGAGCATATGTGTGTACAAAATTAAGCAATGCCTAATGCACGTGAAATGAGTGGATTCCGGGCCAGAACACTGCTGTGAATGCTGTATAATAGGAAAGGTCTGTACATATATCGTGTTATGCATTTGAAAACTGCATGTTGTTATGTTTGCGCAACTGCGTGTTCATTTAATAATCTGTAATATACACAATGAGTTTATTGACGTTAGCATAAATCATTGTGAAGATAAGCACACTGCTCTGTGTTTAACAGATGTAAAAATCAAAGTGGCATGGACGGTATCGAGTGGGTTTCTTCCGTGCCAGTGGATATGTAACGAGTTAATAGATGTGAGAAATGAAAGATCAAACATTGTGATGTATACAAATACATGCTAGAAAAGAAGCCAAACACAATTCAATATGCAAATATTATAAGGACAATAAGCTAAATAGGGACAAGCAAAAACTTCTGTCTTCTGTCTTTCAGTTTTTTTTATCTGGACATTTGATAATAAACAGGCAATAGATTTGTTCTTTATGGAAGCTGGTTTCTTAAAAATTAAATAAAACAATATGATGTGACCGTATTTCTCCTGATTGTGCTGTTGTATCACACAATTTCAATCATACTCAATAAATGTGACTTTACGTATATCTCATAAAAGTTTTTTCTTTTTTACAAATGTACAATTTTATTAATCACAATTATCTTTATTTCTTCTAATTGATAATTGATTGATATAATATTTATATTTCACAATTGTATCTTTATATCTCAGAATTGAGGCTATTTTTTTTCACAGTTGCACCTTTATATTTCACAACTGCATTTTTATATCTCAAAGTTGTCACAGTTTTTCACAACAGTGCATTTATATCTCACAATTATGTCTTTATATCTCAAAACTGTGGCTATTTTTCACAATTGTGCCTTTATATCTCAAAACTGCACCTTTATTTCTCACATTTTGCAACTATTTTTACCAATTGGGACTTATATCTTACAATTGTATCTTTATAACTCAAAATTGTAGATATTTTTACAGTTGTGCATTTACATCTCACAATTCCAACTTCATGTCACAACTGTGACTTTGTTTCTATTAACTGCAACTTTACATCTCATAATTTGCATCTTAATTATTTCTCATAATTGCAGCTCACAAGAAAAGATAACATTTATTTTAAATTTTCCCGCTGTTGCGGGTACGTGTAGTAAATCCACAGGAATGATGCGTGAAGCAGAGCGACGAACAATATCTTTATTAAACAGAAAAAGCAAGAGCACACTACACTTCCAACTAAACATTATTACAAGACAAAGAACTGATGCAAACTAAGGGTTTAAATACACAAAGGATAGTGATTAATGAAACGAGGGAAAACCAAACTAATGCTTCCTTAGTTTGGCTTCTTCTTGTCGTTAAGTAGTGCATATTTAATAATTTGAAGCGTATTATATGTTTTATATACAGCGATAATAGCCTGTATTTTGACCAAAATTCCAGAATCGCCAGCAAAGCTGATCATCTAGTGCAGTAAATGTTTATATGGTTGTCTATATCGTTTTGGCTTTAATAAGATTTTCCCAATATAGGCAAAAATAAACCTGATGTTTTCCATGATTCTTGTTCTCTCCGTCAACAAAGTACTTGAATGCAACAAGCTCATAATCACAACTACAGAAGTGGGAGGTTGTACATTGCTGATAGCATGTGAAGGCAGCATATAATACACCGAAACTAAACCACCCTGACACTCACATCTATTATTATATTTTACTTAGAGGAAGAAATAGTAATGAGAACACAGAAGGGAAAAGCTTGCTCCAAATATTTACAAAGGATTGTAAATTTATATGAAAAAGAAAGGCTTCTGTTGAAAATACAGTTAATCCTGTTTGCTATATAAACACTTATCCAACAATCTCTTTGTAGTTAGCATGTAGCTTACAATGTAGCAGTAGCTTGTGTTTTTACTTAATATAGCTGCAGTTTTGTATATCTGAATATAAATATACAGTAGTAATGGGATGACACTGTGGAGTTACAAATATATTCAGTGGCACACAAGAGAAAAATAAAATGTTTCTGGTCACTGAAATAGACTTGAGAGGTAAACAACAGCTTGCTACTATTACAAATATGCTAAAATTGCAAACCTAAAATACTCTTCTACAAACCCTCTGTTAGTCTACAAATATCAGCAAAAATTCCCAGAGGCTCACAGGGTTGGCACTATAGACAAGCTCAATGTGAATAATTATCTCGGAGCTCCAGCTAAGTGATTGAAGCACACATCAGAGACATCGAGAACACATTAGGACTCTCACTCTGAATTAATGATGAGCTCATTAATTGATTGCCAGGTGTTCCTGACCCTGTGTGTCATAACGGTGACCTTCTATAAATAACTTACGCTGACCTCAGCAAACTCAAGGTCCTTCTTATGACAGATTGAGACCTACAGCAAGAGTGACACTTCAGTTCACACTCACTCAAACAAACACACTCAGCAGAAGTCTTCCTTCAACTCGAGTACAGGGGGATTCAGCAGGGCGTACTGATACATCTTATTTCCACTTTGGTGAAGGACCACAAATTATGCTCAAGGCACACACAAAGCAAATGAATGACAAACACATTATGCCAAAGGGAAAATTATGTAACTTGAATAAATCTTTTGTGATTCGGTTTAGCAGCACTGATGTATAAAAGAGTTTAAAATGTCATTTTTACTTTGTAAAACACAATCAAACCAGTTGATTTTGAAAGTTCATTGCACGTCATACAAAAGCAGAGTATGTGCAGTGTACAATCTATTCTCTAAAGAGACCCCCTCTTTACTTACCCATTATAAAAGCCATTTAATTTGATTCTATTGCATGAATAATTGATAAACGGCCGACCGTTTCTTAATTCCTTTAAGCGGTTTAATCCTTTATGTCCTGCGCTCCTCTTTAGCAGTGGACCATGTGAACTCTCTCTCAGCGCCGCTGCCCCAGTCGATCTCTATTGTTCAATGGCTTTGGTTTAAATGAACAGCAGCTATATTTGCTTTATTCTAATGTGCCCTCATTTGAAATCGATACAAAATCACTTTAAATAGCTGAACATACTTTTAAAAAACAATGTACTCTGTGGTAGATGGAATCATAGACATACAGTATGGTGAGAATGATAATTTACTATGCTAAAAAATAATATTAAATCTTGCTTGTATGCATACTGTTGACCTTTTTATAAACTTGAAATGAGGCATGATGGGATAAACAGCATTAAACAATCCAATCAAGTCAGAAAATACAATCATAAAGTGAATTAAATTCAAAATGAAATATAAGTATAAAACTAAAATATTTGCTGGGGATTTAAGTATTCCACTATGTAGACTGTATATTGAATGTATTATCGCAGTTCTTTGCACACTGTCCTCCTCCTGCCTACAGCTATATGAGACAGACATTATGTAAGAATGGTCTGATACAGTCATACACTCTCTAATACAGTCATCATTATACAGTCATTTGAGTTAGAGAGCTGCTTTGTTGTCTACAGACTTATAAAGGAACAGTCACGTTTACTGTTCAGCACATTTTCACAGGTAAAATCCAATCATTTCAATAGGAATCCATGCAATCAGGAATTTATCATGTGCGGTGTTGGGGGTAACGCATTACAAGTAACACGAGTTATGTAATCAAATTACTTTTTCAAGTAACTAGTAAAGTAACGGATGACTTTTAAATTAACAACAAAATATCTGAGTTAGCAACAAAATATCTGAGTTAGTTTTTCAAAAAAGTAACGCAAGTTACATTGTTTTACCATGACTGACACTGACAGCTCTCCAGTCCCATATGTTGAGAGAAATCCAGAGTAAGTGCAGAGATGTTGTGGACGCTGTGTAAACATGATACTAATAAGCATGATGGTTGGTTATTACCATGATATTTATTGTGGTTCTAGACTAAATCTGAGCATGCATTTACTCATCTCCCTTGCACAAAAACAGATTCCGTATTCCTCAAAATGAATAAAGAGAGTGAAATCTAAACTCAGAATATTAAACAAACATGCAATAATTAAATGTTAAATAACACAAATATACTTTAAGTATTTAATCTCACTTTATGAACCAATGTCTTCGCTGCTGACCTTTGATGATCCAATTCAACCATACTAAGCAAAAATGACTTTAGATAAACCACATTTATGTTTCTTTTTTTTTAAGTGCTAAAGTAAGAGTGTTAAACCTTTTTCTCCTGCATCCTATTCTTCTTCAATCCAGAATGGTAGCACAGCTGAAAGGTTTGTTTGAGCTGCGTCTTCTACTGTACAAGCCTGAATTTGCATTTCCTTCAGCCTGTAATGCAATTAGTTAATTTTTTAGGGAGAAACGCAATATTGTAACACATTACTTTTAACAGTAACTTTCTCCAACACTGCTCATGAGGGCAAAAGATTTCCACGCACAGATTTAGCATCGGGTTCAAGTTGGTCCTACGAATTTGTTGCACTAACCAAAAGAGAGTGCTGCCTGGTTTGAAAGTTACTTCATACATTGCTAGACTTAAAAATTGACCTTTTAAATTAAATTTTGCAGAAATTTCACAGTTGTGCACGCACCTTCAGGCAACATCATATGAAAATAGGACCTAAAAAGTGATCAATTTAGAACCTAACTCTACATAGGTGCAACTCTCAGCATCACAACTGATTTAAAAGAATTTTGATAATAGCATGTTGCTAAGTTAATAGGTTGCTAAGTGTGATTCTATTAACCCTTCCCCGCCATTGACGGACATTTCCGTCATTTGTGAGAAAATGCTTCCCCGCCATTGACAGAATTTTCCGTCTTTCCGTGTTTTCACTGTTATACGGTAGGGGGCGCTATTACATATCTTCTGAAAGAGTACTGAATCTCCTGATCAAAACACAAGCGAAGAAGATGCAAAAATTAGCAATCTCATATGTAATCATATGCATATGAAAAAATAACGCGATCATAAACATTAAACAGCATAAAAACGGCCTAATGTTACTGAATGAAATGTCGCCCCAGGACGAGATATAGGACTGTGCAAGCATTAGGGGTGTTGATGGCCTCAATCTACTCCATCTATGTTTTTGATCCTCGTTCTGAATCTGATCTGGATGTAGTCTTTGACAAAAACCTGATTTTCTCAGCTTTTTGCTCAAAAAGCTTGTTATGAAACTTACCCACATTCAAGTGTTGATAGAAAAAAGAATGCATGAAGCTTTTTGTTTAAAAGCAGAGGGTCTGTTCTTTCTTTTGATAAATTGCATGTTCAGATATTCATACAATATATTCTGGCAGCCATAAATGTGGCTGGCAATGTTTTTTTTAAAACGCTGGAGGGGTAAGATTTAAGCATAAAATTACATCACAAACAAATATTGGGAAACTACATATTAAATTAGATGAAAGTATTTTTTAAAAACATATTGCACCTGAATGAATAATATTTAGGCAGTGGCTATTTAAAGAAACTATGTTATTTACCATGAGCGTGAATAGTGGCGGATGCCATGTGCATGTGTGTAAACAGATACAAATAGCATCATATTTACACTAAGTGCAAATAGTGACAGATGATATTCAAAGTGTAACTAGAAAGTGTAAATAGAAATGATATGCTGTTTGTACAAGGGTAAATTATCCAAGCAATGGTGGACAGAGTTAGCGAAAATAGCCTTTGGTTGGCAATTTGTACTTAGTGTAAATAGACACTGTCTTTACAATCTGGGATATTCTTGGATTGCCTTCTCTGTAAAGAATACATGCATTATTTTGCCTTTGAATTGTGTTGACTCGCTGTCTCTTTGCCAAAATTCAGTGGCTAAAAGATTACATAAACCAAATATGCTCACCATAACGTAACATATTTTACCTAGTAAAAACCAACATACGGATTTCACATTTTTTAATTTTCATCAGCAGATTCAAGGTCAGGCTTTGACTCTGGTTATTTACAAGGCGTGATGGTTTACGAATTCATGTCGCCCCAATTACTGTCAACATTACTGCTGCATATATTGGACAGGTAAAGTATGACTACCAAGCTGGAGGCATCCAGACTGTTTACTCTGCTTTTTTCCATCTCTGTCAGATGAAACTAGAGCTCCCAGCCGGAGGCCTCGGTAGGCCTTCCTGTCTACTCTACTTAGCCAAACTAAAGCCCCTTCAGGGTCAGGCAGAGTGATTTGCACAGCTATTCTACATTGTGTGAAGAAAAAAAAAAAATCTGTTATAGTATACTTGCTCATATGACGTTCCAAACCTGCATGACTTTGTTTCTTAAGTGAAGAAGCATTTTTCCATAAAATGAAAGGGAATGGTTTGGGACAAGGGACAACCATCATTCACTTTTATTGTATGGAAAAGAGCAGCTTGGACATTCTGCTAAATAGCAGGTATAGTAAGAAAGCATTTGGCTCTTGTGTCTAAACGGCGCATTTGAGATCAGTAGAGCTGACAGAGCTGGTCTCAGAGTACAAGAAACATATAAAAGCCAAAACTGTAACAAGCAAGAGAGTGAAAAGATGTGATATGAAAAGAAACTGCTGACAAAATAAAAAATGTGCTTATAAATGTATACAACACCTGGCAGAACTGCATAACAATAGCTCTGCTGTTATTACTAACAGTACACCTATATTATTGTCATTATACCACAATATTCACTATATCAGTGAATTAAAGTTTATTATCAAATTACCTGTATTTTGCACTGAAGTGAGAATAGTCTTTATTTGGTCATTTGTAGGCTGTTTTTGCGAGTTAAATCTGTATTATTGAATGGGGTAAGATGGCTGTGAGTTATTTTTGCAACACTACCCTAACAAAAAAGACGTTTATTCAAGTGTGCTGATAGTATTTTTCATTTGAACTAAAAAAAAGAGAAAGTATACTTTCAGTCTACTTTTTATGTACTTCTCAGAAATATCCTTAGGGTTAGGGTAAAATTACAGTTTACTTGACTTATACTAACAGAAAAATCTAGCCCACAGTTTCACAGACAAGGCTTAAATCTAGTCCCAGACTGGAATGCATGTTTGAGCCGTTTTAACTGAAAGCAACTTAAACACACATATCTTAAAATATGTCAGTGCCATTGTTTTGTCTCAAGATGCACACCGGTAATGTTTTTTTTCTAAGGTACATTTGAAAAAGCTACTTAAATGTCTTAGTTGAACTAAGGCCTAATCCTGGCTTAATCTAAACCCTGTCTATGGTGTGAATGGGTTTTTCAATGAGAGTCTCAGTCTGATGATGATAATGCTAATAACGATAAAGAAGCTGATAATAAAAAATGTGGCACTTTAAAATAATAGTAATCTTATGTGTTACTTTGCATTTAAGCAATGATGTAAAATAATAATACAAGTTTTTTAGGAGTAACACAATAAAATAAAACATTACCATTAAAAGTAATGTTATCCAACATTGGTGATTACAAAGCAAATCATTGGTTTGGGCATGTTATGAATATATCTTTTGTACATGCTTTAGTAATTGTGTGATGCCCCATCGATTTCAGTAACACTTTAGGCAGTATAAGAATGAGAAAACAGAGAAAAATAAATAGGAAAAATAAGGGCGAGTGACAAATAAAAAAAAGCTACCAGGGAGTGTTAGTAAGATGTCCGTCGAGTAGACTGACTTAATTAAGGGACTTTGATAACTGCAGACGTCCTTTAAAGCTTTGACTGCCTTGTGATGATTATTCATAATCTAAACTCTGTTCATATCATAATAGAATCAGCTTTTTAAAATGCAATCTGTCTCTCTGGAAAATTAGGCTGTGAAATCAGTCTTATTGTGATAATCAGATACAGTATCTTGAATATATAATCAAAGAGGGCTAAATGTAACTTCTCCAATGATCATTTTGACCAAATATTGCATGATTTTAACTGAAGCCTTGTTCAGAATGTCAGTCTAAATCTGATTTTTGTGCATATCTTAGTGGAATCTGATAATATTTAGTATGTATGTGAACATTAAAAAAAAAAAAAGATTCCAGTCAGATTTGGACTGACATTGTGAACGTATCCATAGAGTGTTGTCTACAAGTTCAAACACAATAGATGACTGAAATGCAAAATGGCTAAGATTATCACACATAAGCAGCTAAAACATCTGTAAACATCTCCGTTTGTACAAACTTCTTGTTCTCTCCAGGACTAAGAGTAGAAAGTTAAGATGAGGACATCATTGGGAATTGAAAGTACCTAGCTTTAGGGGCTTCCTCATTCAGCAGACTGAGATAAAGAGGAAAAACTAACCAGAACAATGTGTTTTGTGTGTTCACTGTCCTGTGTAAGTATTTGAATAATTCATGTTTGAGGGTGTCCATGTGAGAGCAGCACGTGTGAATCTTAAAGTGTGTTGCTGTATCCCAAATGAAGCTTATGTGTGTTTTGGAAGAGCCAAAGACAAGCTCAAAGGCATCCCTGCAGTTATTGTATTTGTGTGTGTGTGTGTGTGTGTGTGTGTGTGTGTGTGTGTGTGTGTGTGTGTGTGTGTGTGTGTGTGTGTGTGTGTGTGTGTGTGTGTGTGTGTGTGTGTGTGTGTGTGTGTGTGTGTGTGTGTGTGTGTGTGTGTGTGTGTGTGTGTGTGTGTGTGAGCAAGCAGAATGGCACACGGCGGGCAGCGTCAAGCTCGGCATGACCTACTTCACTATAAATCACTATAAATCAGAGATTACCCCACTCAAGTCTACGCTATGTTTCAAACACACTCCCACACACGCTCAAACACATGTGCAGAGACAGACTTTGCAGCATCGTGTCCGAACAACGAGAACTGACTGAAAACTTTTCAAACAATGAAAGAGAAAAACAGAAAGCCAGCATAACCAGGAAGTTACCAAAGTAGCCACAAATGTTTTACTATCTAAACAAAATCCCTTTGAGGCAAGCCAGTTCACTCTGTGGGCGGTCATATTGGTAACACCACACACTCAAAGTTGTAAAAAATTTACACCTCTGTACCTTTTAGCATTAAAAATGCATAGTAGTACCTTAAAGGTAAATATTAGTACCTACATATTAATATCTGAGAGTACAGGCAGCTCCAATCAAATTGAGTGAGGAAAGGCTAAACTCTCTGAAACTGTTTATCAATATTCTGTTTCAAAAACATATTTCAAAAAATCAGCAATACAATTTGACAAGATTGATATAAAAAAAATTTTTTTAGCTCAAATAACACTATAAATCTTTAGGGTTATCTAGTGCATTATAGAAGAAACAAACACTTATACCTATGATTTCACAAGAACAAAATCTCATGGCAATTTGTAACTATTTAGCGTTTTCCAAATTAGTGGCTAATTCATATGATATGTTTCCATACAATCTGCATATAGCCGAGTGACTGTTAGCTTTATGGATAGGGTTAGGGGTGGACCTCCATGCTTTTTTTCTAAAAATTGTACATTTTCATATGATTCATGCTATACAAGTCCATGCGAAATCGCCATCTCATGATATCTTGTGAAATCAGTTAGTTATTTTCTACAAGTGGTCTATCTCCCCATCCTTGTACCGTCTCTGGTAATAATTCCACCGTAAAAACCAGCAGAACTTCATCTACTTAACAAAAGCTTATGAATTTGATAGAGGTTAATCCAAATCTATGTCTTATCGCTGCACAAAGATTGAAATGGGAAAGAAATTACTCTAAATATAATTAGGCTTTTAAAGCTCAGGATAAAGGGCACAGAAAAATGAAAGCAACAGGGAGTTGAGCGGAAAAGAGGGTGTGAAAGAGTGGCGACTGATAGAAAACAGCGTGAAAAGTGAAGTGAAAAGCATGGAAATGTTATGAGGCCATATTCAACAGTTCTCTCTCACAGAGCAAGGAGATATGCCTCACTTTTATTCAAAACATCACTGCCCATATTAAAGGATTATATGAAGTATAAAAACGGTATAACATTCTTTAAACACTCTTTGGCATTCCGCAGGAAAAATAACGGCATGTTGGGTTTGGAATGACATGAGGGTGTCATGTAAATAATGACGGAAAATTCATTTTTGCTACAACTATTGCTTTTATAACCATCTTTAACCTTCCCCCTTCTCTGTCTCTTTTCATTCTCTCGCATCCTTCCTTTCTTGTCACAGTGAAACCTGTTGGAGCTGTAAACACCTGCTTACTATTAAATGGATCACACGCCAATTAACACTTCATCAGAAAAACTGCAGTACCTTGAGCTCGATCAGCCTGCGTGGAAGATGTTAAGTGCTGTTGCATGAAACAACAAGCTCATTTTCTAGTAGTTTATTAGGTTGTTTAAACCTATGTATGTTCATGTGTGTTTAACCATGAAAAATTACACATAAAATCTCTGACAGCAATGAAATGGAGCAGATGGAGACTTTTCCTTTAGTCTCCTGCTTCTCAGATTTGTCTTTTAAGAAAAAGAGATCATAAAAAGTATACAACATAAAGAAGATTAGAAATAAAACAAAAAGATTTCAATATGCACTTAAACGAATCTTTAAATCCTTCTAAAATCCCTCAATCCTTCTAAAACAAAATTATTTGAGTTAGGCTATCCACATGAATTTTATTGTGTATTCCACTGTGTATAAATAGTTTCTAAATAGTGATATATTCATGGTGAATATAAATAATGTATCATTTGCTTCTAATTTGATTTGTCCTAAGGGCTTTTAAAAGAAAAGGTTGAGAGGTGGAAACCTATAGACACTATCAAAACATTGCTCTGTTTGTTTGAGCACTTAGATTTACCAACAGCTCAACCAATAATGTGAGTTAGGGGTGACTCTGTTTGTCTGACCAATGACAGAAGTGGGGGAGTGTCTGGGAAACCTGTCTGGAAATCAGCAACTTTTTTATTCTGTTTGTGGCACTAGTGACAATTGGATATAGACAGACATAAATCCTCCTCCATCCTAGCTAACAAAAACATGTTCTAAAACTGTTTGCTAACATTATTATTAAGTAATGAAAATGTTATTTCTGAGCGTTATAAAACATAGACGAACATCCAACAAAAAGAAAATGTTCCATGAATTATGTAAAGATAATATTTTTGTGCTAACGTTTAGAGAACATCAATTGTCACCTTCCCGCTAGCGGGACGCCTAACTTTACTGTACTATATTACTATTAAATTCTAATTTAATCATGACAAACTATATATCGTTGGAAAGGCCTAAGACTCCTAAATAGATATTGTAGCGCTGTTTTTATTACAAATTATGTAGGAACAGTAATAGATGAATTTATGACAAGAGTGCACCTCAAAAAATCTACATCATACATTCTGACCTTTGTCACAAAAAGTCAACGCACTTTTAATAATTGAAACTTTGGTTTTCATGCTAAAAGTTCATAATAAAACATATAATCTAGTATTTGTCAATAAAAGATTATAAAATAATATTATCCTCTAAAAAGTATAGCATATACAGTCCTTCTCAAAAATTAGCATATGTGATAAAGTTCATATTTCCATAATGTAATGATACAAATAAACTTCATATATTTTAGATTCATTGCACACCAACTGAATATTTCAGTCTTTTATTGTTTTAATACTGATATTTGGCATACAGCTCATGAAAACCAAATTCCTATCTCAAAAATGTGCATATTCATCCGACAATAAAGAAGTGTTTTAATACAAAAAAGTCACTTTCAAATAATTAGTTCAGTTATGCACTCAATACTTGGTCGGAATCCTTTGCAGAAATGACTGCTTCAATCGGCGTGCATGGAGGCAATCAGCCTGTGCACTGCTGAGGTGTCATGGAGGCCAGGATGCTTCGATAGCGGCCTAAGCTCATCCAGATGTTGGGTCTTGCGTCTCTCAACTTTCTCTTCACAATATCCCACAGATTCTCTATGGGGTTCAGGTCAGGAGAGTTGGCAGGCCAATTGAGCACAGTAATACCATGGTCAGTAAACCATTTACCAGTGGTTTTGGCACTGTGAGCAGGTGCCAGGTCGTGCTGAAAAATGAAATCAGATGGAAGCATGAAGTGCTCCAAAATCTCCTGATAGCTAGCTGCATTGACCCTGCCCTTGATAAAACACAGTGGACCAACACCAGCAGCTGACATGGCACCCCAGACCATCACTGACTGTGGGTACTTGACACTGGACTTAAGGCATTTTGGCATTTCCTTCTCCCCATTCTTCCTCCAGACTCTGGCACCTTGATTTCCGAATGACATGCAAAATTTGCTTTCATCCGAAAAAAGTACTTTGGACCACTGAGCAACAGTCCATTGCTGCTTCTCTGTAGCCCAGGTCAGGCGCTTCTGCCGCTGTTTCTGGTTCAAAAGTGGCTTGACCTGGGGAATGCGGCACCTGTAGCCCATTTCCTGCACACGCCTGTGCACGGTGGCTCTGGATGTTTCTACTCCAGACTCAGTCCACTCCTTCCGCAGGTCCCCCAAGGTCTGGAATCGGTCCTTCTCCACAATCTTCCTCAGGGTCCGGTCACCTCTTCTCGTTGTGCAGCGTTTTTTTGCCACACTTTTTCCTTCCCACAGACTTCCCACTGAGGTGCCTTGATACAGCACTCTGGGAACAGCCTATTTGTTCAGAAATTTCTTTGTGTCTTACCCTCTTGCTTGAGGGTGTCAATGATGGCCTTCTGGACAGCAGTCAGGTCGGCAGTCTTACCCATGATTGCGGTTTTGAGTAATGAAACAGGCTGGGAGTTTTTAAAAGCCTCAGGAATCTTTTGCAGGTGTTTAGAGTTAATTAGTTGATTCAGATGATTAGGTTAATAGCTCGTTTAGAGAACCTTTTCATGATATGCTAATTTTTTGAGATAGGAATTTGGGGTTTTCATGAGCTGTATGCCAAAATCATCAGTATTAAAACAATAAAAGACCTGAAATATTTCAGTTGGTGTGCAATGAATCTAAAATATATGAAAGTTTAATTTTTATCATTACATTATGGAAAATAATTAACTTTATCACAATATGCTAATTTTTTGAGAAGGACCTGTATTATATATATATATATATATATATATATATATATATATATATATATATATATATATATATATATATATATATTACATCACATATTTAAGTAGTTATCATAAATTAGGTATCATTTGAAAGCTTACGAACTCAGAATTCATCCCGTGAAAACAGTTTTGAAATTGGACGTTGCTTTACTATAGAAACGGTACTCTAAATTCTTTTATCGGACTCCTCCCCTTTTGGGCGTATGGTCAAAACCTTTTCTAACCTTGACAAAACACATATTGTCAGAAAGGTCTGAGTCTCGAGGTTCCATATTTAGGGACAGAAGTGATATTTGGACAGAAATGTATTAATTTGTTACGGTAGAATGAATATAAATAAATTCAATGGAATGTATGTCACCCGGTGGTTATTTTTTGGTATTACGCCTAAACAAAATCTCATGGGAACTTCAATTTTTGTGATATCAACTTCAAATTTGGAACACTTGGTTAGATATATGGCTTTCTTTTTTTAGTAATTTTATAGTAAAAAATATTTTGTAAAATATATATTTTATATAAAAGAAAAAATATTAAGTACAGTATATTTGATTTACTATAAATTCAAACTTCCATAACTTTTTCATACTTTCATTTTTTGAAGTGCTTTAAATTCAGCAATAATCTGCTGAGTGTTTTCTTTAAAACAATACTAAATTTAGGCCTATATTCCAAAACATTCTTGAATTACAACCATTTAAATCTCAAAAAGGGGGATGACAATTAAGGGGTTAAAGACCAGATAACTTTAAACGAATAGTCTATGTTTCTGGAAAAACATTCATTTTTCCCTTGAACGTTCCCTGTTAGATGGGATATAGGTATTTTAATCTCTAAAAGAGCAACTTCTGAACAATCTTTTTTTGGGGTACTCACAGGGCACGGCTCTCAAGTAGAGGTTTTCTCGGATCACCTGCTGGAGTTGACTGTCCATGGAACCCGGCGTGAAACATTTGCTCAGGTATAACCTTAGATCCTTGCATAGAGTTGAGCCTAAAAGCAGGACAGATGAAAGATGTAAGATGGACACGCAAACAAACAAACAAACAGAGACATTGTCATTGTTTTAACACACAGTAAGAATATCCCATAAATTAACATTTACAAATGAGGCAATGTGCTTACCCACCTCAAAATCTGCAATTCAAAAAAACTGAAGACCTTGCGAAAATAAACACACACAGATACATTCTGCCTATTCCCTGGAGGCAGTATTGATTAACCTTTAGATATTAGAGGTGTTTCTAATCAATCAAATGAAGCCAGGGTTGTTCTACCGTTTGCCCAGAACCGCAAAGAAATGCTACTGAAGAGTACAATGAATTCACATTTTTATGGTCAGTATAATGGTGTATCACACTATGTAGAAACACATTCGGGTTATAATGAAAAGTGTGTGCCGTACAGAGACGTTCTCCCACAAACACACACACAGCCTTGGATTAAAGTGAAAAATGTCACACACGCAGTCTTGGCACGGCTGCCCAATGCTCCACTCAACATGGCTGATCTCTTTATTTCATCTGCTGTGGTTTATGGTCTCTGATGACAGGCCACTTGGCTGTTATAGATGAACAGAGTGCCTCTAGAACCCATCAAAATGACAGACCCACCCCCACCCAACCTCTCCTAGTAATAAAACACAGCTCACAGTTCTCATAAAGGAACATAAGCCCTGCAACCACATGAGCACACACACACGCAGCGTATACTGTATGAAATGACCGCTATGACATTCTGGAAGGACACTAATGCTGGTCGGCTGTTCTCCCTGAACTTTATTTATCTAATTCAGCCAGGGCTGCGTTTTCCAGAAGCATCGCGAAGACCATTGCCACCAACGTTCTCTACGATCAACTTCGCTCATGATGCTTTTAGGAAACGCAGCCCAGATTAATGTTGATTGCATTAGTAAGAGTTAGGGATCTGCAAAAAGTATTAAACTTCAGCATGTGCCACATTGTTTATGCTAAGAACATGAATCATGCCTCAAATCATGCCTGTGACTCGTTACTTTTCTGAGTGTTAAGAGCAAGAGAATAAATCCCATGGATTTACATTAAAGGAGGGAGCTCTTCTGACTTTGGCCAGTAAACAACCACAGAGCAACCACCCAGAGTACCATATTAACCACCTAGCAACGCCCAAGCAACCACATAGCAATGCTCTAAACTGCAATCAGTGACCACATAACAATGATTTGACTACTTTCCAGAACATCCCAGTACCATTCCAGGATAGCCAGCAACTACATAGCAACATTAAACAGAAACACCAATCAGAACACCTCAGAAAAAGCATAGCAATCAATATGGTAACTATCCTGAACGTCCTAGTAACCACATGGCAATGCATTAAACACCACTGAGAACACTATAGCAACTATATAGCACAGATCTGGCAACCTGGTGTTTTAATCTCTCTCTTTTTTATGTTTTGCAGTCCTAGGGTGTTCTATGTGGTTGCTAGTGTTGCTAGCTAATTTCCAAATGGCTCCTAAGTGGTTCTGGTGCCCTGTTTACACTTGGTGTTAAGATTGGCTGATTGGATCACAAGTATCACAACCATTTACAACTGGTGTTTAAATACACCACTTCTGTCCTGATTTCTTCGAGGTGAGGGTCTATGGGCAGGTAAATGTAAGGTTTTTATTTCGATCAAATGGATGAAATAACCTTGTACAATTTACCAATGAATGCGACCGGAGACGACAGAAAAAACACACGGAGAGCATCAGCTTTCGTTTCGGCTCTGACAGCCGTAAGACCATACTGAACACTGTGAGTGTGTCTTAGAAATCAGGAATAATGAGAGAACATTGTGCTTGGTACGTTTTTCATCTTCAAACCAAACTTGGGTCTCCAGCCAAAGTTTAAACCCTGTCTGGCTAGCGCGCTTCTCATAATGTTTATGCATTAGTTTAGTAGGCGGACAGTAGGCGTCTTTTGCGGTTGTTTGAACATATTCAACCACATGAGAGTTTACACCACGAAAGCAATCTGGTCAAATGCAATTTTTGACTACCTCTGGAAGTGCTCGAAAGTGAACAAGCTCAAAACTAGTTAGATCATGTTTACACCTGTATGAATTCCACTTGTGATTGGATTGATGAAAATGCATCTTAATACCAGGTGTAAACATGGACCAAGAATACTGTTTCAAAAGCCCCTCAGAACTCCTTAGCAACCATATAGCAATGATCTGGTAGTAAACATTCAGAACACCCTAGAAACACCATAGCAACTACCAAAAAAAGCAACCGCATAGCAACATGCCAAACACTATTCTCAACACCACAGAAAACACATAACAATACTCTAACAACTACACAGGTCAGAACACCCAAGAATACCCAGAAACTACACAGCAACAGTAAATATCACCCAGAACACCTCAGCAACTGCACAGCAGTCATCTAGCAACCTTCCAGAACACCCTAGCAACCACTGAAAATACTGTAGCAGCCACATAGCAAAGCATTAAACACCACTGAGAACACCTCAGTGGCCATATAGCAATGATCTGGCAACCAACCAGAACACATCACACATCATGGTGGCATAAAATTTAGTATAATTGATCATCCTGTAGAAATTCAGTAAATTGCAAAAGTGCAACATCAACATAAAAAAAAATGGAAATGAAACAAGTCTAAATGAAAAAAAAAAAAAGAATCCTCAGGAGTTCACCATGATCAATTCCACTGTTTGGAAGACAGAGCTGCTTTTATAAAGACTTGGATGTATTTCAGCAGGGACATATTGATCTTTTTTTAAAATAGAAGTGCCAGAATTAGCACAAAGCTCCTCTTCTCTGTGGCTACTGTGTTTATATAGGATACACAGGCAGATCAGAAAACGATATTAATAACAGAACAGGATGCATAATTCTGCATTTCTAGGACTATGAGATATTCTCATCAGCTAATGCAACATGCAACAGTGAATTATAACCTTACTGACAAAGGCATTGAATACGCTGTGGTAGTTGGAGGTGTTAGAGGTGTGAGAAAAGCAGAAGGGGGGGGGGGGGCAGCAGCCTCGGTTTGATCAACTAGAGGATGGAGGAAGTCATGGCGTCAGACTCAGGTGTGACATAGTTTGAAAAAAAAAAAATCACCCATGCCATGACACTGCGAGATAAATTTCAGCGCCACCTAAGGGTGACATACGACCCATGTGGCATAAATACCACCATCCTGCAACTAGGGAACAAACTCTATATAAAAAGTTGACAACGATGGATTTTGCTCTGCTTCAGAAAACCAGTTTTTTCGCTGTCGGAGTATGTCATGCTTTTGTGACATTAAGAAGAGTTGATGCTCAAAACTTCATGAATACTCATACATTTTCCTTGAAATAGATCAATTTACAATATCGTTTAATAACTTATATCAGTAAGATTTTTTTAATGTTTTTGAAAGTAACCTCATATGCTGTTGAATTTCTGTTAACTGAAATAAAGCTGAATTAAAACAGTACTAAAATATCTAAAGTTAAAACTGAAATAAAAATTAAAGCTATATTTAAAAACAAATAATAAAAATGACAAAAAGCACATAACAAGATTACTAAAACTTAAACTAAAATTAAACTGAAAACTGAAAATATAAAATAAAAAACTTTTTTAAAAAGAAACTGAAACGAAAATTAAAAAAGTTCATTCAAAGTATTCATAAATATTCTAATAGTATATAAAATATACTAAAATAACTGTCAAAATAAAGTAAAAGTACAATACAATTGGGGTTTTTTATATTATAAAAATGTAATTTATTCCCGTGATTCCCGTGAATTTTCAGCATCATTACTCCAGTCTTCAGTGTCACATGATCCTTCAGAAATCATTCTAATATGCTGATTAGCTGCACAAGAAACATTTTTATTACTATGTTGAATTATTATTAATGTTGAAAACAGCTGCGCTTTTTAATATTTTTGTTTATTAAAGTTCAAAACAACAGCACTTTATTTTAAATAGAAAAGTTTTGTAACATTATAAACATCTTTTGATTGTCACTTTGGATCAATTTAATGTGTCCTTGGAGAATAAAAGTATTCGTTCAGTTGAATGGTAGTGCATTTGTAAATGAGAGACTGCGGGGGGGGGGGATACAAACTATTAGGGTGTTGTGGGTGGTTGCCGGGGTGTTGCTATGCAGTTGCTAAGGTGTACTAAGTGGTAGCTAGGGTATTGCTAGGGTGGTTGCTATGTTGTTCTGAGAGGTTATAAGTGTCATTAACCCAAATTGTGAGCTGTAGCAGTAGTAATGCTTGCATTAACAAGAACCACTAACAATGATAAGAAACCCTATTGGAGAAAAAAAAAACATTTAGAGACCAAAAAGCCATGTTCAAACCAGTTATGTGAGAATGCAAAGTTCTAACATTACCTGGAGACACTGATTTGATGCGGATCGGATGGGGGCAGGAGTTTAGGAGCCCACGCACATCTCCTAAAGTCAGGCCCAAAACAGGAGTTCCCCCGATTTCTATGATGATATCGCCAACTGTGATCCCTCCCCCTGGTGCAGCCGTGACGAATGGGAACTCTCCATAATCGGCCCCGCCTCCGACGGCAATTCCCAACTCTCCAGAGCCGCCAACCAGCGGTATGAAAGTCTCCTGCACTTTGGAGCGCCAGTGCAGCTTCTTTCCTGCAACCTTAGACATGGCCAACGAACTGACAGAGAAAAGAGAAAGAGAGAAAGAGAAAGAGAGAGAGGATATAGACAGAGATTAAATTCATGTCAGTAGGGAATAAACATAGAAAATCTAATGCTAAACATTCAGTGTTTGGACATGTTGTAAATATACATGGATGTAAGGTTTTCAAAAGACTATATAATCACAGAAAATCAATTTTTGCATGAACTATTTCTTTAAATCTAGGGCTAAGATGGAGCAGCCAGATCAGGGAGGGCAGGAGGTCAACATGTGCCCTAAACAACAAGGAGTATGCCCTCATTTCTATGTGTTCTGTAAGGAGCCTCCAGACAAATCAACAGATGCCGTCTCAGTGGGAGGCACAATGAACATACACAAACCCCTTTCACCAAAACAGGTGGAGGAGCTCTTCAAGGCAAACATGCTATTTGAAGCAACCCCTCAACAAAACACCTACAGTGGCCCCAAAAAATATTTCAGCACTAAAGGCAGGCTTAAAAATGTATTAATATCATTGTATTAGACAAAGAATCATGAAAGCAAGTGATATATTTGAAAGAAAGATAGTACAAGCACATTGCCAAGCACATTGAAAACCAGCAATATTACATTATATGACAATTAGCCTCTACGATAAAAATGTATAAATACTTGTTATTTTAAGTTTCAAGCTTATGTTCCCATTAGATTATTTTAAGTCCCATTAGATAAAAGCAATTGCTTAATGAATATACATAAATATAAATTTAAAGAGGATATATTAAGCTTTATGGGAAGAGGTGCTACAACAATATAAAATAATGTGCAAAATAATGTGTTTTTGAACAATCAAGCATGAAAACCTATTCTAGTAGACCCCAAAAAACAAAATCAAAGCTTTGTAAAAGGGCATAATATGGCCTCTTTAAGACCAATGTTTTTTTAAAAAAACATTGTGGATTTGAAACATCTACATAGTAAAACTTCATCTGTGTGAACTTGAAAAGGACTGACTTCACACATTTACAAAAAAATCACCTTGACACTAGTTGACTAAAAGTCATTGCAAAAATGTCTCAGAAAAGTTAGGTTATTTCTGAGAAAATCTCTAGCAGCATTTGTTTGCAGACGCCACTTGATTTGATTTTGTATTATCTAATGCAATAAAATGAATACATTTTAAGTGTGGCTTAAGTGACCAAATACTATTTTGGGCCACTCTAGTGTTTTTGTTTTTCAACAAAATCCTCTAGAACTGTCCAACTGGGGCCTTTGCTCTGTAATATTAGGCTGCATATACAAAATTGATATTGCATAACGTAAACAAAGCTTACTGAAATGATGATGCTGTATTACAAATAAAGATACAGCTGTGTCTATTCATCATGTAGACTTTTCATGTCAATGTACCATATATAAAATTATATTTTAATTATACATTGCTCAATTATACATTACTACTTGCAAAATGAAAACTTAAATTAGCTTAATGTAGCATGGTAATACTATGGTATTCTTTGAAGCACCTTGCAGTACCATGTAAATATATTATATATGCAGTATACAAATTAAATACAATTTTATTATCTAAAAATAAAATTTCAATAGTTTAATTTAATAATTTTTTAATGATTTTCAGATTATACGGAAGAGACAGTCCAATTATAGCCCCAAAAACATATAAACATTCAAATGTTTTCTAAAAAAAAATAATGATAATTAATAAACAAACAAAATCAATATTTTTCACTCAATTCTTACTTGGCAACATTGATCAAAGGAGTTTCAGCTTTCTTCAGTAAAATTAGAATGGACAGATCCTCTGATGTAAAGGTGACAGACAGACCATAATTTAAAGAGACTAGGACTTTTAAATCTCAGAGCTTTAACATGCAGAGATGCCCCAGTAAGTGACAGTTGGCCGGGCTCGCGCGAGGGGCAGGTGCAGTCTGTGCGAGAGCGCCTTGAGACATGACAGTATTGGAGCAGCGCTGTCATTCCCTCGCCGGCCCCATCCAATCTCTTACTCTGAAGCGACTTTAAAGCGGCAGAGATGTCCGGCGAGAAACAGATAGGGGAAAGAGAGAGATAATCAGAGAGGGAGATCAAGACAGGACAGATGGCGAGGGAGCATGAGGGGCTGACAGAATGAAGGAATGAACGTGAGAGGAGGGCAAGGAGTCGGGTCACGGAGGAAAACACAGAGGTAGGTTAGTTAGACGACTGATGCCAGATAGAGCAGGAGATAGCGGTGGACAAGAGGGGATAAGGATTAGATAAGATGGGGGAAAATATGTTTGTGACAGCCAAAGGAGATAAAGCAGATCAAGCGTCAGTGTGGGAAAAAAGAGCAAGACTACTGCCTTACAAATATTTGCAATGAAAACCATAATTTTTGCCAAAATACCAAAGCTATTAAAGTTGCTACTCTACCAATTTCATCATGAAATTAGAGCTTCTAAAGATTGTTTGGAGATAGTTATATATTATAGCTCCCCTAATATTGTTTTAGTATTACACATCTGTGCTGTACCGTTGGTGCTATGAACATGAATAATATTTCAGGTAATAAGGCTTTTTGAGGTGTGCTATTACTTTTCTAATACATGTGATTTTCACTTGGCAGATGATTAAACTCTTAAATAAATTGTTATTAACCATTTCTAATACTTTCACAATCACCTAGCAACACCCTAAAATGTCCAGGACTACAACCATCTAGCAACCACCCATAACACCCTAGTAACCACCTAGCAATGCTGTAGCAACCGAGTAACCATCAATAAACCACCCAGCAACAAAGCAACCATCCAGAAGACACTAGCAACAACCTTGCAATGCTTTAGCAACCTAATACACACACAGAACACTCTAGCAATCACCTAGCAACACCCTGGCAACTAATAAACCACACAGAAATGTCCTAGAAACCAAGTAACCATCTGGCTACCATCCAGAAGACCATAGCAACCACCTAGCAATGCTTTAGCAACCAAATACCCACACAGACCACACTTGCAATCACCTAACAACACCGTAGCAACTAATTAGCCACACAGAAATGTCCTAGAAACCAAGTGACCATCTAACAACCCCTTAAAACACCCTAACAACACTGTAGCAACCAAGTAACTAGGGCTGTCACCGAACAAAAACATTTTCTAGTCAACTAATAGTTGATCATTTAGGCCATTAGTTGACTAATCAATGTTTAAATTACTTTATTTACTTAAATATGTCAGTCACGGACTGTGTGACTTTGCCACTTCCTGTAGAGTTTTTTTTTTCTTGTCTTCTCGTCAACTAATGTTTAGTCGACTATTAGGAGGCAGTTTTACAAGTAACAATTTAGAAACCACCTGGAAATGCAGAGAAAACAAACAACCATCTAGTCACCACCCAGAAGATCCTAGCAACCACCTAGCAATGTCCTAGCAAATAAGCAACCAAACAACCCAAAACACTGTAGCAACCACTTAACAACACCACAGCAACCACACAAAACAACCTAGCAACCAAATATACTATAGCATGTTTTAGATGGGCCAACATCACTTGCATTTTCTTCAAAACATACAAATATTATGATATTAAAGTAGTAACAATGACTGCAGTATTTTATCCTTTTTTTACCCCTGGTAAAAACAAACAAACTTTAAACCACTCTAGGCTAGTTTGCTTGTTTATGATGATCTAAGTTGGTTTAATCTGTTAGCTGGTTTAAACTCACAGCCTGGCCTTGCTGGTGTTCAACTGGTTTAGCTGGTCTCCCATTCTCAACCACCTCTAAAACAGTGTTGTTACGACTGAAAATAGTTGTTTTTCCCACAGGGTCTAAGATTATTTAGATTTTAGAATATAAAATGCATAAAACCCTAAAAAAAAAGCACCCTGTGAGCATCTTCGCACTGTTTCTACAACCATAAAACATGATTTATAGCAAGGCAGCACATGAGTTAGCTTCCAGCGCCATCTTACACTTTCCACTTAATTGTCTCTGTTATGTTATTACCACCGGGGGGTCTGAGAAAGATCAATATACCCTAATTGGTGATCGATACAATCCTAACCAGGGGTCAGATGGAGGAGCAGTCAAACAGACTGTGGCACAGTAGTCACCGCGGTTGTGGCGTCCACACGTCCCCTCAGGCTGTCCTGCCCACCAGGCTTAATGAGGCTAATTAAACAGCACGAGAAGCATCTGAGGAGATATGACTAATTGTTTCCAGTTGAGCAATCGGCCGATCGGTCATTTATCCAGCCCCACCCCCTGAAGATCCAGCAGCTGATAGGAGGAGTCTTTCTTTAACAGCTACGGAGACAGAGATAAACTGAGCCAGGCTCCACGCAGGCTGCCATTGGCACAGGAAGAGGAGTCGTGGATATGACCTTGGAGCAGGAGAGCTCAGGTGTCCATGGATAGAGGGGCGGGATAACGCCAAGTATCTCTGTACACAAAAATACATTCCCTTACAGTGATTAAATAACTTTAGGGAACGTGTTGTAAGAATTAGAAGTGAAAACTGAAATTAAGACAGTACAATCTATTGAAAGAACAGTGCATCAGTCACTTATAGCCTCATTTCATGTGTAGAAATGGATGTAGGATTAAATATAGCATCTAAGGTCTATAGGTAGAGTTGAGTGATTTGTTACGTGAGCTGAAAGGCGTATATGTTTGAATGTCATGCGTGTACAGATCCACACATGCTGTATTTCCCCTTCTCGGTTCTTTTTCTGTCCAGCTGTGTGACCTTCTGTTGGGACAGTAACTCTGCACATGGTTTTTGCACATGAAACAGGGATGCATGTAGCTCCAATTTATAATAGGTAAAAAATAAACATATATTATTAAAGATATAATATAATATTATTTAATTTATAAATAAAGGAATATTTGACAAGGTGTTGACTTGACAGTCCAAGCTTAAAATAAACCTTGATGATAGACAGACAGACAGACAGACAGACAGATAGATAGATAGATAGATAGAACTACAGATAGATAGATAGATAGATAGATAGATTACAGACAGACAGATAGATAGATAGATAGATAGATAGATAGATAGATAGATAGATAGATAGATAGATAGATAGATAGATAGATAGATAGATAGATAGATAGATAGATAGATAGATAGATAGATAGATAGATAGATAGAACTACCGATAGACAGATAGACAGATAGATAGATAGATAGATAGACAGATAGACAGATATGTAAGACTGGAAAAACTAGAAGGACTTTAAGAGAGGACCACTCTCTGAGAAAACAAAGGAAATTAACATTTGAACTCCCCCTCATGCACTATTGAGACGAAGGTCTCACCTCCCTCATCCTAATCTACATTTCTCTCCCACATTCTTCATCCTGGCAGAGATCTTCCAAACTCACACAAGAATCTAAATGGTTTAATGTGAATGATTATCATACATGTTTGGTATTATTTGAAATGTCTCGGTGCGACTGGTACAAATGTCTCATTCCCAAAGAAGTAAACCAAAAGGTAATAATGTTCTTAGGAAGTTTAGAAATATCTTCCACACTGGAGGGTGTGTCTTTGAGTTAACACCTTCTGACCATTTGACTGAATGCTAATTTTCCACTGCTAGCAAATGGTGACTTACAGGTAAATTTCCACTGTGGATGATGCTTAGATTTGAAATGAGGTCTGGGTATATAATGAAACGCAGCGAGAGCTCGGGGCCTTTTCTGTATTTGAGATCGGCCCGTGAGGCTGAGAGTTGCGAGACTCTCAGCCTCACGCATTTCTTGTTGGGTAAACTTTTTCTTCTTTGTTCTAGAGCATTTGATGTTTTACATTGATTACCTTTGAATTGATTATGAAATTGTAATGATACGTTTACCTGACATATTAAATTGTGATATTTGATGATTCTAATTGACTTTGACATTATTTTCATCCAAGAGTTAAAAGAATAGTAAAACATTCGCTCACATTTAATGATACACGGATATCATTAAAACCCTTTTCATTTATGGAGTCAGATGAAATAACGAGAAAATACATATGAGAAAATGTATTGCATTTAACCAAACATACTTTGCCGCGAGAAAAGACAGTAACACGTGAGACCTTCACCGCGAATTCGAATACCGCCATTGGATCTGGATGGATGGATGGATGGATGGATGGATGGATGGATGGATGGATGGATGGATGGATGGATGGATGGATGGATGGATGGATGGATGGATGGATGGATGGATGGATGGATGGATGGATGGATGGATGGATGGATGGATGGATGGATGGAACTACAGACAGACAGACAGACAGACAGATAGATAGATAGATAGATAGATAGATAGAACTATAGACAGACAGACAGACAGACAGACAGACAGATAGATAGACAGATAGATAGATAGATAGATAGATAGATAGATAGATAGATAGATAGATAGATAGATAGATAGATAGATAGATAGATAGATAGATAGATAGATAGATAGATAGATAGATCATGGCCCAATGCTGTCCATTTACTTGTAGCAAGATCAAGCAAATATATCCCTAGTTACAAACTCAAATGTCTAGATGTGTCCTTGTGTTGCACAAACTGTCAAGTCTGGTTGCTTTGAGACAGCTCATGCAGTCACACACACACACACACACACACAGTGCTGGTTCTGGTTATACAGCTACACATCTTCACGCTCTAGAGTCTAGACTGTCAGCCTTGCTCAGCAGCATTAGTTGCATCTATATTCAATGGTTGAAGCTGTGTGAGATGAAAACCCTCCTTGTAATTGTTGCAAATAAAAAGAGCCTTTTGATCTATATCTAAGGGAAACAAAATACATTCGATGCATACATGTGTAAATTCATCTTCATTTAATTTTGATTATATGTCATTAGTCTGTCACATAATATTATAATTACAAACAAAACCATAATAATATTTTAATCTTTGTTCCATATTTTCCATATTGCAGATATTATGCTTTAGAAAAGCTGTTTTATTACAACCGGTAGTAGTCTGAACTAGAAACTCTGGTGGCTCTATGAAGATGCTGCATATTTTACATGTAGTGTTGAAAATGCTGACCCTTAAGGTCAAGAAAGAGCTGACCACCCCATATCCGTTTTCGCATCCACCCCTCTGTTCTGCTAGGATGGCTCACCAGTGAAATTTCATATTCCCGGAGCAAAACAATCCGTCACATCTACCGCCATTGTTATTTTTTCTCAAAATACATCCTATATTTTCTCATAAGACCTATTTTTGGATCAGTCTTTACTCCAGGAACACCCATGGCATCTCGTTCATGAGAACATGAATAACTAATGCTATAGGCTATACCGTGTGTGCCAATGAAACTAGTAGAGTCATCTGGTCGGCTGCTGTGTGTCTGTTCGTGGTCAGAATGTGGAACAATGGATGTTCATCTATGAATTCATTATCGGAGTCGACCTTACCCTGGGCCGCTGACTTTTTAGAGACTGCTGAATTCATTACCTCTGTAAGTTTTTAAGTGTCATATTGTAGGTGTTCAAAGAAAAGCATTCTCGGAATACAGACTTTTCTGGATAGGAAAGCATCAAACTTTCAAAGTCAACATGAAACGGAAGTTGTGATAGTCTTTTTCTTCCCTATTATTGTGATGTATATATCCGAGTGAGACGAATTCTCAGACAAGAAAAAATGTAGGTGGGACTTGAATTTGTTCATCTGGCATTGATTGGATCATTGTAGTTTGCTATTGCTGTGATCTCATGTGAGTAACAGATTGTCCCGCCCTCGTGCTAGTAAACAGAGATGTCTATGGAAGCTTGTTTCCATCATGGAATAAAAAAAATAAATAAAAAATGTGACTTTTTTCTCAATATTGTGTGTTTATATCTCATAATTCTGACTTGATAACTCACAATTGAGAGTTTATATCTCACAATTCCGAGATAAAAGTCAGAGATAATGGCAATTTTCCATAGATGTCGCTGCAGGTTGGAAGGGAAGTTATTTTGATTAAAGATTACGATCGCACATGAATAAAAAATGATGATGATGGATAAATCATTTATAGTAAATATTGCAATATTCCATTAAAAAAAATCCATTTTGATTTTGTGGTGACTATAGAACTGCAGAAAGAAAGTTAAGTCTTGGTTAGATGGAAACAGCAAGCCATTTCAAAGCACGTTCATTATTATGAACACCCAAAGGACAGAGGGAGATAAAAAATAAATATGAGTAACTTTTTTTGGCCAGTGAAGATAAACAGGGGCTCCAGGCTTGTGACACTAATTAGAAGGTGACTACGCCATAAAGGGATTTATCCGTACAGACGGCGCTCAGAGAGAAAAAACAACTGAGATAAAATAGCAAAGATTCATAACATTTAATGATAATGTAATTAGAAAAATTGAGGCTCTTTTTACATAATTATCAAAGTAACTCTGCAATGAAACTTCATTGAAATCGTTCAAAAGTGGACATTTTTGATAAACATGAATTACATGACGGACAGTCACAATAGTGTCCTTACAATCTATTGTTTTTTATTTTTATCAAGATCATTCAGAGTGCTGTGTTGGTCACACATGGGGGGATATTGCAGGCAGCTAATGCGCAAAAAAAAAAATCAAGCAAAACTTGTTGATAATCTAACAAATAGGAAAAGCATGTACAAATTTAAAATCCTGTTAATTGGTTAACTGTCAGATGATTCCCATATCCAGTAAAAATTATATTTTTAGTAGGACAATACTGTCACGTCAAAAGCTTAATCGAAAAGAAGAGAAGCGTGAGGCAGAATAAATGAATAACAAAGACTTTAAATCAACACAAAGAGCGATGGCAATGGCATACATAACTAATATACTGTAACTTCAACGAGAGACCATGAACAGAGGAGAACTCAGGGCGTAAATACACAAAGGAAGATCATCAACAGAACAGGGAACAGGTGAGGACTAAACTGAAACCATGGCAACTAATGAATGACTCGAACTCAGGTGAAACGGAGACAACGAAATCTAAGGGGCTGTTTACACGACATCGTTTTCAACTAAAAACGTAAAACTTTTTATTGGCTTTTTGGTTTTTGGGTGCCTGAAATAGCAATCTTTTGAAAACGGTCTCCACGTTAAACAAAAAAAAAATGAGAAAACGATGACGTCATGCACAGGCGTATTACGTGTTCAGTCTATAGTGTTTCATCTCCAGGCTGCAGAATGCAACGTTTTTAGTCGTTTTCGCAGATCAGTGTGAATGGGGATCGTTTTGACAATGGTGTCGTATGTACACGGAAAACTCAAAGGAAAAACCTTTCCATTTTAAGCTTATTGTTTTCATGTAAACATACCCTTAGACTATAAACTAAATAAGACAATGTAACAGAACATGACTGACAAATACATGTAATTGGACTGCATTATATTCTAAAATTTGTTTACAAATATAGAATTTACCACAATTTATCAATCTATATTTTCTATATTTAACAAGACAATATGTGTAATTTTACAGTAAAACATTGTTCAAAAATATATTTTTGCAAGCAAAATGTATGAATATATTTTAAACATAGTTTGATTTCTTATTAGTTATACAGTATACTTAACTAACAATAACAATACATTTGTTAGTGTTACATACAGTATTCACTTATCTTTGTTAACAATAGCTAATACAAATACAACTGTTCATTGTTAGTTCACGTTAGCTCAGGTCTATTAAATAATATTAATGGACAGCTTTTGATTTTAATAATGTATTGGTAAATGTTGAAAATAACACTACGATTAATAAATGCTTTAGACTTTTTTTATTGTTAGTTCATGTTAACTAATGTTAACTAAAATATATTGCTCATTGTTAGTTATAATTACATTAATGTTAACAAATAAGACCTTATTGTAAAGTGTTACACAACTATTATGATTTTGTGTCATGAGTTGTAGTGTGATGTTTTGCTTATGCATGGTTATGTCTCAACTAGGTTGTGTTAAACTCATGAAGACGAAGAACATTAAGTAGAATAGTCTTTAATGACAAAGCTCAGGAGATAATACAGGATATACCAAAAGGAACACAACATTACATTGACGAGAACATGGAGCAAACAAAGGAGCTTGATAGGATAATTAACAGGACACATGTGAATAACATGACTAATTAAACAAACTGGGGGAAACTGGGTCACGGGAAACACAAAAAAACAGGCATACATGTAACAAGTTAACGATGTGCACTGTCTGAACATGTTTAACATATTTAAAGGTCATTAATGATAAACTAAGTAATTTCTCTGACCTTCTATTTACTACCTGTATTATCATGATTATATATTTTGGTATAAACATTTCAGTTAAAGATACTGTAGGGTCAATGTTGTTCCGCAAATCTACAAACTGCAGTCTCAATCTCAACAGAGACGTGCCCAAATTATGAAAGTATGAAGAGTGTAAACAAAATGACTCATTTACAAGAGTGTCTAATTGAATTCCACAATCAATCAATCAAAAAATGGGCAACGAACATACATTTGAAAGTGAGAGACAAAAAAAACCAGTGACTGACAGAGATAGAATAAAGATATATTATATTAAACCACTAAAGGATTGAATAATAAAGAACATAAATGTTGTTTATCAAAAAAAAGAATTTCATAACAATATAATGTATACACGACTATAATGGTCATTAACAATAACACATCTACCAGCAACAGCAACAAACCACAGTAGGTTAAACAAGTTATCTGGCTCATGACATCTATCCTAACAGAAATAAGCAAGAGCTGTAAGGTGAATATTGCACTTGTTATATCTGATTAATCTTATAAACATGAGATGACAGCATCTGCTCAACAGTCTAGAACATTTATTCCAGTCAAAGCGGGAAAAGCACCTCATTCATATGAGAAACACCTTGCTCTAATAGGAATATCACTCAGCGTGAAATAGGCATCTGTGTTTGTGCGGACTGATTGTTATGCCGGCTGGGGACTAAAGTGGAGAAAGACAAAGGAAACAAATCTTTGAATTAATACTGAGCATTTCACCTTGCAGGTTTTCTCCTTTACAAAGCGTGTGAGGAATCAATTTACTCAGTCATTCCACCTTGTTTGTTTTATCCTTGCTGTATTAGTGTTGTTAAGCATGAGAACTCTCTGACTGCACAATGAAATGAATTACTTCCTTTCACAGAATCCCGAGGCACCAATAGTCCAATAATGCTTTTATTGGTTTCTTGATATTTTATATAACAGGGGTCCACCATTAATTATATATTTGAAAATCAGAAAATAGATGACTGTCAAAATATACATCAACATTGTGAACGATATGTGCTTTATAGCATACTTTTAAAAAAGAGTACTTATTACTGAAATAATATACTTTAAAAGAATACTCTTAAGTGCAAAATGAAGTGTTTCAAACACTTAACTGTATATTATTTACAATTACATGAAAATGTATTATAGTTTAAATTTATATTAAATGGAATTAGCTGAACTTGAGAGTACTCATTTGACCCACATAAGTAGGATGTAAGTACATCTTTATATGAAATTGCATACGTCTATTGTCTTAAAATATACTAACTGTAAATGTAATATCCAAATCAAATAACACAGTACAGTTAAAATTATAATCAAGTACCTTACATATGCTTTAGTATGTTATTAAACACATCAAAATAAGTGCATTTTAAAACACAACAAAAGGTTATTGAAAACATGATGATTTAAAATGTACTTTAAATTAAAACTGACATTAAAAATGTGCACTTAAAAAATGTGCACATTAAAAGTGCACTTTTTAAAGTGTCATGAAAGTGTCAGTAATTAAATTGCACTTAAGTGGCCTTTTATTTCATTAATATTATCTGCAAGTACATTTTTTATAAATATACATTTAAGACACTTATTCACAAGTCTATTCAGTGTTCATCAACATGACTCGCCATGTCAAGTTAAAGTAGGAGAAATTAGGACAGATATATACATCATTTGGCATATGACTAATGAAAAAAGATGTGTGTAAAGTTCACCAAACTTTGTGCTACTTCTTGCTCCTAGTGCTAGCAGCTAACAGCTAACAGCTTTTAGCATTTAGAGGCAGCAGTTTATTTTTAACAAGATCCCGGACTATTTTAGTCTTTTCTTAACAGATTGTGTGCTACATATTGTTTTGTGCAGCTTATACAATGTTATGCAGATTTTGAGAAGAGTCTTAAAGCAACAGCAGCTAAAAACTCACCATTTATATATAGAAAGTCCGTGAAAAATATTTGTTAAAAACAGATTTTTGACTTTAGAAGATCGATAAGCCACGGCTTGACCTCTTGCCTGAGTTAAAAGAATGCACTTTTTTTTTTTGCAGTACGGTGGAGTAGATTGTATATTTTTATTTTTTGGATTTATTATTATTTGTTATATGGATTTATATTTTTAAAAAGAGTGACGTCATACCACGACCATTGCAGTGCCCTTAGAAATTTCACGTTCTTAAATATTATGATGTTATTTTCGGATCCCCTGTTACCAATTAATGCCACACTTTGTTTTGTACTATTGTATGCTATGCTTTGTTTGTTACTTGTTCTGTCTTCATAAAAAAAATTCTGTTTTTATTTACCGATGCCTTTGTTGAAATTTTTTATTCGCTGTCAGTCATGATCAGGTTTGGGGAGTAACGGAATACATGTAAAGGCATTACGTATTTAAAATACAAAATATGAGTACCATGCATTCAGTTACAGTTAAAATTATTTGTAATCAGATTACAGTTACATTCAAAAAGTATCTCGATTTCAGAATAGATTGCTTCGAATTTTTCTCTTATCAAAACAATTTCACTTCACATCAAAATACATTGTACACAACAGTCTAATGCATTACTAGGAATAATAATATGAGCTTTGGCGTAGTCTAATATAAAAAATATAAAAAACTGCATTTGAGCAGTTATGTCACCCCTCCACTTTCCTAACCTGTATTTGGCTGCGCTGACCCTAATCTTACATCACCCTCCATTGAGAGACTTGCTGGAGGCCAGCCAGCACATGCATCTTAAATTACAAACGACCTCCAAACGAACCTGAGCATCCACACAGCCTATAGACCGCTGGAGAACGTCTGATAGTAACACATCTCGCATCTAATCACTCTCCCGCACCCTCAGACACGGGGTGCATTAAACTCTGTGATGCTCAATCCTGCCCAAATCTGGGCCACTGGTGTAGCCGACACACACACGGACAGCCGTGACAGATTTAAAAATAAAAGATTAAATGTGAGTGGGCTGAAAAACACACAGCAAACATTCCCAAACACAGCCTAAGGATACACACACGCACACACCCATGTTAGACTTAATACCCATGAAGCTCAATACAATCAGGGTAGGAAATAAATGTGCTGCTATAAATTTGATAAGGGTATATAAAATCATGTACACTACCATTCAAAAGCTTGTATTTGAAAGAAGTGTCTTATGCTCACTAAGACTGAGATTATTTGTTCACAAATACAGATAAAAACAATTACATTATGAAATATTATTGAATTTCAAAATAATTGATTTCTATGTTAATATATATTTTTTTAAAAGTATATAGTCCTGTAATGACAAAGCTGAATTTTCAGCATCATTACTCCAGTCTTCAGTGTCACATGACCCTTCAGAAATCATTCAAATATGCTGATTTGCTGCTCAATAAACATTTATTATTATTATCAATTTTGAAACCGGTTAATATTTTAAAACAGCTTAATATTTTGTGGAAACCACAATAGATTTTTCAGGATTTTTTGATTAATAGAAAGTTCAAAAGCTTTTTGCTTTTCTTTGAAATAGAAATCTTTTGTAACATTATAAAGTCTTTTCTTTCACTTTTGATCAATTTAATGCATCCTTGCTTAAAGGGGTAGTTGATTATGATTTCACTTTTTTAACTTTAGTTAGTGTGTAATGTTGCTGTTTGAGCATAAACAACATCTGCAAAGTCACGACACTCAAAGTTCAAAGCAAAGGGAGATATTTTCTTTTAAAGAAATTGATTTTTAAGGACTACAACAAATGGCTGGTAGGGACTACACAAGCTTCTTTCTTGGTTAGTGACATCACGAACACAAACCCTAACATTTACATAAACCCCGCCCCCGGGAACGCTATTTATAGATTATCATGACAGAATATGCTAACCAATGACTAAAAGATAACTACACATAAACTACATAAATTCATCAACTAACCATTCAGAAATGTTGTCTACATGTTGTCACTTCCTCTTGAGTCTATCCATCTTTGTCTGACTCCAGTTTGAACATAAAAGGCTAAAAGTTTTTGAAATTTTCAGTACATGTCTGTGTGAGGTAAAAGGACACAAGCTGTTGAAGCTCCGCCCTCTGTTCAAGGAGCAGCAGCTCATTTGCATTTAAAGGGACATACACAAAAACGGTGCATTTTTGCTCGCCCTCAAAAAGTGACAATTTTAACATGCTATATAAAAATATCTTTTGAGCTAAAACTTCATATACACTCTCTGGGGACTTCAGAGACTTATTTTACATCTTGTGAAAAGGGCATTATACCACCCCTTTAATAAAAGTATAAATGAATGATACACATATCTTATGCATATACATACTTTACATATCTTACTGACCCCACATTTTTGAATGGTGGTGTATATTGTCAAAATTCGAGCCTTTAAAGTATTTAGGTGTAAAAACAGAGAATGTGCTGACTTTTATTTACAAAAAATTATTCGTCCCAAAAAATGGATGGAAATATTTAGCTAAGTACTTCAGAGATTCAGTCATAGATCAAAAGTGACAATGCGAAACAACACGCCTGAAAGCTTTTAATTGTATTTTTTCTATATCAAAAGTCTTTTATAGTGAGAGATAAGACATAATTGTCTCTGAATGATGTGCAGAGACTCAAAACAAAAGTATGACAGTGCGAAACACATGCGGAGGTGGGGTGATTGTCTATAAAGATAGAGCGAGAGAAAGACCAAAGCTGTTGACATAACATAAGCGAGTCGAAAAATGACCCAAACACGAAAAATGTCTTGGTATATCGAGATATGACAAAAGACTCTAAAGCTCCATGATGACAATGACATGATATTTGACAAAGTTAAACCATCACAAATCATAAAACCAGAGTTGCGTGTAGTAGCACTAGAAGGGCAAAAATAGGAAGGATGAGAGAAGATTGAGTTTGTATAGATGAAAGGTCAAAGGAGAGGGATAGAAAAGAGACAGAAAATGAAACAGAAAGAGTCCCAGCATGCTCGACTAGGTCACAGTGCAGTAACCCGAGTGGGAAAGATTGTGCTGAATCAGATGCCGTCGCTGAAGGTGACCCTCCATCGCTCCCTCCTGCATTCTCTCTCCTTTTTCTCCTCTTTCCCACCGCCTCCTCATCCTTTCTTCAATCCCTCGCCCCTCTCTTTCTCCCTCCTCAACCATGTCTTCCATCCCTCGTTCTTCTCCTGCTCACTTGATATTGATCCCTGCAGCAGTGCAGCCTACAGCTCAAGGCTGTGTGCAGTTTACTTGTAACAATTTCACAGCGACACGCTTATTCCGTACCGGCTATCAATATCCATATAAGAGGACCGATCCATCACCATTCAGATTTATATTTGTGTTGTTCCAAGCAACAGACATGTCAAGGTCCATTTGGCCTGGATAATGAAGCGAGGGGAACTATGGTCCAGGTATTGACTCTCGGGTTAAATAGTGGGAAGATAAAGAACGATACAATCTCAACTGTGCCACACTTCACTGACCCATGTTAAGATTTAAGTGTTCAAACAGTTTGGTTCATTGATTGGTGTTTTGTGATAGTTCTACTATACTTTTTTGTCCTTAGGGTACGTATACACAACAACGATGTACTTAGTCCGGAAAGGTTTTTCCTTCGCATTTTTCACGCACATGCATGTTAAAACGATCCCGGTTCACATGGATCCAAGAAAACAACTACAAACACTATATTCTGTATGCCAGGCCAGTAGTTGTTTAGTTTTTGTAGTTTACACGGAGATGATAACGGTATAATTTCCAAAAAGTTGCTCTTTGAAACCGTTTTCAAAAGTTTGGTCTTTTTAGCCCCCCAAAACGCCATTGTTTTGTAAATGAACTACCAAAACGCATACAAAGTTTTATGTTTTAAGTTGAAACCGGTGTTGTCAGTCTTTTGCCATTACTTTATATGCTTGAAGGGACAGTGTGTTCAAAAATTATCCTCTTTCACATAGCAATCCCTGTAAATTACCATAAAATTACCAGAATAACTTTACCGGTAAAAAAAAAAAAAAAAGAGTTGTTGTTCACACAAGCAACTGAGGCTTTTTACCGTTAAGAGACCATTCAGCACCAAAATACTGGTAAATTCTATATGTCTGTCATCGGAAATGACCTTTAAAATGCTGTGCTGTTGTCTTCATTCACCAGCATGAGAAGCGCTTTAGTTTCACTATCTGTTCAATTCGACATTTTTTTTACATCTGAGTCACAGGCGTAAGGGGATGATCACGTGTTTTTGATCTTATAAACATGAGTCGCACATTACAGTATCCGACTGCTGAACCGCAGCGCTGATGAATAGAAAAGAAGGGATGGTCTTGAGCGCGACACGCTGAAAAAGATGCGAAGATTCGAAACAAAAACACAGGATACAGGACAACACATGTTAGGAGACGATATCTGACAAAGAACAACTGAAAATGAGGGCTATATATATACAGAGAGAAACACTAGGACTAAATGAGATAATTAACAAGACACAGGTGAGACACATGAGGACAAAACAAAAACCATAGCAACAGATGATCTAGTACAAAGGAAAATGAACTATGAATAGTGGCAAAACCAACTCAAAGTCCTAAACAAACTAAACTCAAACACAGAACAGACGTAACAGTGTGTGTGAAAGGGGCTAATATTAATGAGTCCCTCAGGTCATTTCAAGACATCTTTTTTGAGGAATACAAATGGAAATTTAGGTAATTATGGACCAATGACATTTTGGTCAAAAAATAAGAGCGATGTTAAAGATAATGAAAAAATCTTTTACAGTTCAAGTTAATAACACATGTGCCATGTTCTTAAAAAGGTTTGTATTCAGGTGGGTTTAATATCAGCTTTGAAGTGTACACTTTTCAAGAAAACTTTCAATTTAAAGAAACTAACATTGTCATGCGGTGTAGGCTAACAACCAAGTAAAAAGTAAAAGGCCTACCATATTGTACTTACACATTGAATACATGTGAATGTACACCTATTAATTGTATAAATTTTAATTAAATATATTTTTAATATTAAAATATATTTCTCAGGGCAAAAGTATTTTTTATACAAATGCCATGACTTCATAAGACATAATATCATTAAGTTTTTCAAGAGTTGCACCACCTGACATTTCATTAAACTTGTCAAAAAAGTTCATATGATTTAATACTTTAAGAGACTTTACTGACCTTGACATACATTTATGAGTGTCTGAAATTATAAATTAATTTACTGTTTTAATTTTTAATTTTGTTATTTATGTTAATAATAATAATATATAATGCCAAACTTAGGTCCTGGTCACTGCATGCTTTTGTTGTATGGAAAAGAGCACCATGAAAACTCTTGAAAATATCTCCATTTCTGTTTCATGAAAACAAGAAAGTCAAACAACATGAGGGTAAGACAATTATGACAGAATTGTCATTTTTGGATTAATAGTTTCTAGTGTGACATCAATTCCTTTACGAACGACCTTCACAATTGCTCATAATATGACAGATATTCCATTAGACATCTGAGCCTGAATGAGATGACACAGATTAACAGATTGTCATGGCCATGTAATGCAAACAGTGAGTCAAAGAAGCAGAATTGTCTTGCAGCGCTATCTTACACAGCAAGGGTAAACTGCAGCATACACACATCTCTCTCTCCTTCATCCACGCCTTCAACTCATCACCTTGAATATGCATGAAGTGAGGTGTGGAGTGTGCATATAATCACACAATTAACAAGCGCACACAATACATGCGCCGCGCAGAGGATCAGAATCTTCTCATTAACAGACACTCAGCTATCAGATGAACTCAAACCAAGCAACATTCAGACAGCTTCAATAAGATGATTATAAGCAATTGGTTGAAGTTGGATTGATAATTTAGCTGAAATTGAGAAGGTGAGGGGGAGGCTAGAGTTAGCACACACACAACCATATGTTCTCACACACACACACACACACACAGCCTGGAGTGTGAACTGACTGTTTCACGGGGATTCGGGATGGGGAATATTGCAATTGTTGCTTTCTTCAGACTTCTCTCTCTTCCTCCCTGTCTCTTTCTCATATTAATGAATGATTCATAACTGTATAGGATAACCTTGACTGCTCCCTGAGCCTACAGCAATGCACTGTTGTGAAGTCTGGGTCACAACATTCATTATTTCAGAACCAGATAAGGACAGACACACCCAAACACACACCTCAAGAACTCCAGCGTCTCTCTGCCTGTTTCTTACATGCATACTGATTAAAAGTTACATAAACATATTCACACATATATGCTTTCAAGAGTTGTTCAAACCTGATGAAATGCAAAGACAAGCATCGAGGTGATGACATGATGAAAAAATAAACAAATAAACAAGCTAAATAAATTCATATCTGCCATCTGGCAATATGCATGGTTTCATCGTAATGTGCAGATGAAGGTCTAAGTATACTAACAAATAAATTACAAATAATAAATAATAAAATGCATTGTATATATATACATATATATATATATATATATATATATATATATATATACACATACATACACACATACATACATGCATTATATTAACATTTAATTATATAAATAACAGTTATTTATTATTTAAGTATATAAATGGTTTAATATATAAGAATATTTTTGTTTATTTTTATGATTAATCGGATCCATGTACTATTACATACTATAAATAGGCTACTATATATTTCAATTTCAGTTGAAATCAAATTAATATGTGTATGATTAAAGTAATGTGTATGCTAAATTGTCATTAATTGGAAACAATAAATAATAATTTATTTATAATATTTTGTATTATTTACAAATAAATAAATAAATTGTATATTAAGTCTGATCATAAGTCAACACTTATCTATAATTAAATTTGTACTTGTATAGCCTACTACTATTTAAAGATAAAACAAATAAAAAAGGAACATTTTGTCAAGTTGAAAAACGTAATTGACTTGACAGCCTGAAATTTGAAAATAAGCCTTAGATAGATAGATAGATAGATAGATAGATAGACAGCCAGATAGATAGACAGCCAGATAGATAGATAGATAGATAGATAGATAGATAGATAGATAGATAGATAGATAGATAGATAGATAGATAGATAGATAGATAGATAGATAGACAGCCAGATAGATAGATAGATAGATAGAACTACCTACTATGTAGCATAAGCTGTTGACAACCACAAACTCATCGTATCTCTCGGTCTATGTCTCTCCCACACCCACATTTACAGTCCAAACATTTCTTCAACACGGATATTTAGCAGAAAACACACTCACCTGCACTGCCGCTGACACACACACATTCTCTTCAAACAATTCAGCCGTTCAAAGATCATCCGTTTAAACGCGTCTATATACATTGATAAACTAGATTTGACCCCGACGGTCAAATTCCTAAAAAAAAAATCCTAAATGTTAATTATTCGGAAGGATGCTGCGAGATTTGTAACTTTATACTACTTCTAAATGTCTGTTTTGTACAGAGAACACTATCTGCACGCAGATGAGACGCGCGCGCCAGACGCGTAGTGGACAGTGTGTGTTCAGCTGGGAACGGGACCAGTGATGATTCGCGAGGAAAAAAAAACACAGGGTAAAAAAAAAAAAAAAAAAAACGCACATCGGATCGGACAGCACGTTTGCACTTGGTTGTAGACACTCCAAAACAACAGACACTGTCATTGGATTGTGGCTTTTGGGCCAACTTATATGTCCCAAACAAACTGAATAGCTTTTTTGAATTTTGGTATTAGCAACACCAAGAGTGATTTTCATATTTCACACAGCAACACGTCCACTTAGAATCAATGGCAGAGCCCAAATCTTACCTTCATAGTTATCTTTCTCCTCATCGTGTGTCCCGAGGCGTTTTAATCCGCGTAATTGTTATGACTTTCTGGATAAATGCGCTTATCGGTTACATTGCAGCGGTTATGCTGAGTCTGGCTCCTCGCATCGCTCAATAAGCAGAACACGGCGACAGTATCGATTAGGAACTGGAGGACAGTGTCACGGATGTCCGTGAAGGCATTGCTGCGGGAAGCGATGCGTGTCACCGGTCCAGATCGCATCTAGTGCACGTTTCGATATTCCCAGGCGCAGGCAATAAGGAAAGAACACTGTAATAAGAGTAAGAAGCGATATTGGAGGCGCTGAGGGGAGGGAAAGATATAAGGGGAAGATCCGCCCCTTGTGTAAACGAACCAGGTAGTTTGCAGGTTTTGTTAAAAGCGTGATAGGTCAAGGGAGGGAATGCGGACAGGTGAAATGTGAGGATTGAGATGATTGGCGAGTTGGGAAAGTGTGGAAGGCCATTTAAATTTTACAACACTCTCCCTGCTAAAAAAAGAAAGAAGAAGCTAGAAACCAAGGTAGCCTAAGGTTTAATTGCTGATCTCTGAGATTGGTCAGATTGCTCTGTTTGCTGGTTTCAGGTGGACTTTGGGAACTGTCCTTTAGCTAAACCGACATAAGACCAGCAAACAATCTTATAAGCTGGTTTAATTTTTTTATTATTATTTTTCCCCAGTAGGGCTTGAATAAAGACAAATAGTCATGGATAGCCTAGGCATAGTCTATGATTTGGCAAAATAGATTCGAAGATGAATGGGTCATAACTTTTTTTTTTAAATTAATTAATTCTTTTTTTTTACACTTTTATTAATCACTGATTAATCACTTTTATGAAACATTCTAAAAACCTACGCTCAGACTTTGCGGGCAAAATATAGGCTAAACAACTAGATTAATTTTAACGTTTTGTGTGCTTTTAGGCTTGCATAACTCCTGTATATGAATTTTTATTACAACAATTTCCATACTTAGGAGCAAAAAAATAAAAATTTTAGTAACACAATAACGTTTAACAATGTGTACTAAACTGCTTATTTTCACCGCTAATTTAACCCCATTTTCCACTAAATTAGGGGCCACTGCAAGGTGAGTTTAAACAAGGTAGAACTATATTCTTTACTAATATAATAATATATTACTAACAAAATAATATAACAGTTATTTGTGCGTAACCAATGTTAGACAAAATTTTCTGTAAATATTTAAATCATTAGAAAGAAGAGATAAAGTCGTTAATACCGTGTTGCATTGTGGGAATTGTCGTCTTTTGAACCTTTCCGGTTATAGGATTGTTTGCACAATAAAACTACATTTACCAGCGATTACAACACACAACAAACATGGCGTCGCCGGAGTGGTACCAGGAGCGTCAATCACCAAAGATTAATATTGGCCAAGATGATGGAGGCAAGAAATCTGCCCCAATATCGTTCGGTTTTAGTAAAACATTGAGCAGGCCCAAACCCGGGAAAGCAGAAGAGCGAGATTTTTTAGTTGAAGTCGAAGGGAAAGAACTAAAAGGGTGAGTTGAATGCTAACGTTAGCTAGGTTAGCAAATAGTTTCAATACAATCAGTATAATGTTGATTGTTTAACGTTATATATTTTCGTGTGCTTCAACTTGTTTATGTCTGTTGCTTCTACAGAACCAAACCGGTGGAGAAACCGAAGGAGCTTATTATCCCGTTGATCCACAAGAACCGGTGGTACCGACAGGATGCTGAGCGAGGGGAAAAGAGCAGCGAAGACAAGACCAAAGACCCGTCCCGGGAGGAGCAGGACACGGTGGAGTCTCAAGCCGTCAAAGAACTCATCGAAGGTGTGTTGCTCCATTATTCGTTCAGTTGGTTTTGGACGTGTTTCAAAACCTAGTGAGATGCCTTTAAGGAAGCGTTTTTGGGCACCCACACATTACCAAACTTACATGATTCATGGCATTTAGACTGGAATACCACGTCAGTACATTTGTAAATGAATATTTTAATCGTTTAATGTTTACAAAATGTTGACAATGTACTGCAAAAAGTTGCATATGATGCCCTAAAAGGCTGTCCAAGTCGCTAACTAGATTTCAAAACACAATTTTTGTTTAACGTTAGTTTGTTTACGTTTGAGATGCCAAATTTACCCTACAGTTTCATATTATGGCAATAAATCTTAAGGATTTCCCTTGTGAAAAACCATTTTGCTCAGTTGGATTGGATGTGGTCTATACTATAATACCTCAAATCTTTAAAAAAAAAAAAAAATACTACACTTTGATATATAACTTATTAAAGTAAATTGCCACTTAAGTGTACTGAAAGAGAGTGCGCTTTCATGACTGCTTCAATACACTTAAATACACATTTAATTCATTGTTTTCATTATATTTTGTCATGTTTTAAAGCAGTACACTTATTTTGATGTGTTGACTTGACGAACATACTAAAGAACATAAAAGTACTTTATTATATTTTTAACTGTATTTAATATTACATTTAAAAGGTAACATGCTAAATTCCAAATGTGTAATTCCAAATAGGTTTAAATGCACAACAATCGAGTTTCAATAGAAATTACATTAAAGCATAGCCTATTTTAGTTTACTATAAATGCTTGTCAGTACATTTAGCTGTACATTTTAACTATATTTCAAAGACAATAGAAGTAATTATGACATTTCCATTGCCAACTAATGGCATTTAATATAAATTTAAAATAGAATACAATTTAATTTAATTGCAATTAACGTGCAATTATATGTCCAAAATAATTTGGCTACATTCTTTTCACTCTTAAGTATATTGCAATAATGTGGCTTGATGGTTATAGATGTGGGCTTGTAAGTCAAAGGTTAGGTCAGGATTTTTTTTTTTATTATAAGAAAGCATTTACTAAATGAAGAATAATGTATTAATGTAGTTCTGTTTGAATGTCATCTAATACAGAGTCTCAAAAACACCAGGAGAGATGGAAGAATGGACCACAGTCGGATCCGAACCTTGCCATTCCTATTCTCATGCAGAACCAGGCTCCCGAGGGCTTTGAGGATGGTGACAAAGTCAACGTGGATATGAGACCGGAGTCGGTAGGTCCTTGATGGATACAACAACAGAAAAAGATGGATTGAAGGAATGGTTTTACCTAAGCTGTTTTAGCCAAAGTTGAGCCCCTTTACTGTTTTCAGATAGACTATCCAGCGATGAATGTTGGTTCTCAGAATGGTGTGTTACACATGATTACAAGGATAGTTCTCCCAAAAATGAACTTTTGAAGAAAAAATAAGTTATTTTGAAGAATATGGGAAACCAAACAATTGATAAACTTCAATTGGGTCCATCAACTGTTTTCATTACCCATATTCTTCAAAATATCTTCTTTTGTGTTCAGCAGAAGAAAGTAAGTCATGCAGGTTCAGAACTACTTGAGGGTGAGTAAATGATGACACAATGTTCATTTTTGGGTGAACTGTCCCTTTAAGTTATTAAAGACTTAAACGTGTTTGCAAATACTTTATCTCCTCCTGAGAATCCTGCACATAGGATACATTTTAGTGTCAAATTCATCATAGCAATGCTATTGAATTAAATGGAAAAATCTTGTAAAGCTGGATGAATCTGTCCTTATAGATCCAGAATGAGTTATACCACAGAACGAGACTGTAGTGTGCACTCAAGTGAGTTAGTGAGTCACAATCATACAGAGTTAACATTCTGCGATAAATACTGCGAGTTGAGAAATTCTAATTACGTTAAAGCTACAATATGTACGATTTTTGTAATAAAATATCCAAAAATCACTTGCACAGTGTGATATAATTCCTGCAGTTGTGTACTAACAATAGCTATCTCAAAAGTTCCCAAATATTTTTAATTTCAGAGAAATTCCTATTTTAAATAATGGCTCGTCCATGTTCACTTGTCGCCTGTCAATGACTTAAGTAGTAACCATGGCGACAGATGTGGACAACTGCGTTATGTCTAGTGGCACGCTCACGCTGTTGTTTCGTTCAAACATTACGGGCCATGGCAAGAAGACTTTGGGACAAAAGGAGAACTAAAATGAGGATCTATATCAGCGTGGTGTTTTCAAAATGCAGAGAGCTCTATTTCCGTGACAAACTTCGACTTGAGACACTTTATTAGACAGGTGAGCAAATGTACATAAAACTAATCAATGTTATATAGCTCAACATGATGAAATGTTAGAATATGATCAGTATGTTATTCTAATGTTGATCTAGCTTACTGCTAGTCTCATACAGACAAACTAACACATAGAATAACTTTTAACTTTAAACAGAGCTGGGTTACCTCACAAGTTTCATTCGTCTAATAAACTGACCTGTGTGAGTAGTAATTCAGCACTTGCAGGTAGTTCGGTAGAATGAAATATCTTTATTCCTTTATGTCCGCGGGACTCGCGTGTGGCGCTGATATCTGTCTCTCATTAGCAATCGCGACCTGCTTCATACCACAGTCATGTTAAAAACATCAATGCATTCACTCATCCATAAACATTATTAGATCCATCAGCATGACGAGAAGTTCCATAATTCCGCTTATGCTACATCAACTTACGCCTTTATTGTAAGAGGTTAGCGACCCCTAGTGGTGAAAAACATTACATATTGTAGCTTTAATGGTTTACAAAATAGTTTGTAGTATTTGGTTTTCTCCTTTTGTATTTTGGTACAGTTTGTCTAGCTAAACAAAATGGAGCTAAAACTGTGCTGAGTTTGCTAAAACAATGACTAATGCTGTGTTTCGTAAGAGAATTAGTTAATATATTTTGTCGACGATACACTGTCATTTAAAACCGGGGTGGAATTTTTTAAAGATGTATTTGAAAGAAGTCTCTTTCATTTACCAAGGCTGCATTTATTTGATCAAAAATACAGTAAAAACAGTAATAATGTGAAATATATTACAATTTAAAATAACTGTTTTTCTATTGTAATATATTTGAATATGTAATAGGGCTGGGCGATAAAACGATAATGGTAATTATCGCAATATTTTTTTCTTCGATAAAATTATAACAGACGGTTGATAAGTCTTCTATATATTGTTTATGCATTAAGCAAATAATAACTGAAAAGAGCTGCATTTGTGGTATGAGAAACATTAAACCGCTAAACCAAACACAGAAAATGTATCAGCTCGGCTCAAAACACACCACAGTGCGAATGCATTTACTCGCTGACCGTTTCGAAATTTAAAAAAAATGTACTTCAGTAAAAATCCCATCATGCAAGCTAACTGTTTAAAAGAGAAATGGCTATTATTGGTACTGCACCACTTTGTGCTTGCTGTATGTGGCTGTGATCAATTCTGTATACAGATAAAGATCTGCATACAGTTGTAGCTGTTGATTTGTGAAGTGTATTTTATAAAAACTCATTAGTGTTCTATGAGTGTATGTTGCTGCTCGAGCTGTTGTCCAGTTATGGTGCCAAATGTGGTGTCAGCACAGGGCAGTTCAAGGTCATTGCTCACGCAGTGTTCTTTTTGCATTTACATTGTGTGTTTGTGTGTGTGTTATAAGGGTGTGTCCTAATGAAATGAGTGATGAAGAACTCTCCTGCTGCATCCAAACAGCTTACTCTGCATAAACCTCTCTCTCTCTCTGTCTTTCTTACACACACCTCCAGTGTCATTTTCTCCTGCAGTGCAAGTCCATCACTTGTAGATTGTTGTGAGAGCGCCAGCTACAGCTTGATTAGGCTTTAACACGGCTCAGAGTCATTATGAGTGAATTCTACTCTGCCTGTCAAAGCGCTTGCTTATTCCACTGCGTAAAAAAGAAGCTGTAATATTTCATCTAATTATCAGCTTCTCTGTAGGTTGAGGTGTGTTTTTCTAATTAGTGTCTGAATGTGATTTTGGTTGCTTTGTAAGTCTGTACGTGTTGGCTTGTGCTTGATTTCTCTGTGGAGATGTTTGAGATGTGTATTAAATATTGATCTGATTCGTCTGAGTCCACAGAGGCTGACTATGAACTTGTTCCTGTGGAGGCTTATGGGTTGGCCATGTTGAAGGGAATGGGCTGGAAGCAAGGAGAGGGAATTGGACGCACATTTAAACAGTAAGGACCACTTTTTTTCAATGAATTGTAATTAAAGAAATTAAAACGAGTGGGAGGGAGCAGAAAAATGTAACCTGTGTCTCCCACATGAGCACCACGGCACAGTGTGCCACTAAAGATGCCACAGCTTTGACTCTTAAAGTGTTTTTTTCATTTTTGTTTAATGTAAAAAAAATGTATATCTTTTTTTTTTTTTTTTTTTTAGTGCCCTTGACACTCTTAATTGAATCATTAATTTCCATGCCAGAATATTCCATTTTACGTTCTGTGACTATTTTATGGTGTGAAAGGTTTATGGTAAACCTATATCAGATTAAAAAAAAATAATAATAATTTTTGGTTTAACATGTTAAATTTCTTCCAAGGTTTATCACAGGGTTAAACTCAGTACAAGCTAATGAAATATCCCTTTTTTATAAAGGTCATAAAGGATTTTGACAAAAGGAACATGTTGATGCATCTTCTCCTAATATTTAAAAACTTGCCAGATGTTCTTGAGAAGCTTATATTCAAAAGTACAGTGCAATATACCTTAATGGCCATCGCAATATTAAAAATGAAATGTTTTAAAGCTGAAAATTCAACACAATTATTGAATATTATTTTTAATGATCAATTATTTAGCCTAAGGGATTGGGTACTCATTTCTATCTATCTATCTATCTATCTATCTATCTATCTATCTATCTATCTATCTATCTATCTATCTATCTATCTATCTATCTATCTATCTATCTATCTATCTATCTATCTATCTATCTATCTATCTATCTATCTATCTATCTATCTATCTATCTATCTATCTACATGCTAAAGAGGAATAAAAAAAATCATCTTTTGGAAATTGATCTTAATACCTTAATTAAAAAAATGAGGAAAAATCCAACCTTTAAGGAAAGGACACCAATTTTCTTTGTGAATAAATAATGTATCGAATAAATAAATGTTCTTCCTTAAAATACAGGTTGCGTAAGCTAGGACACCCCTATGTTAAATTCCCATAGAGGCAGGCAGATTTTTATTTTTAAAGGCCAGTTATTTCATGGATCCAGGATACTATGCATCCTGATAAAGTTCCCTTGGCCTTTGGAATTAAAATAACCCCACATCATCACATTCCCTTCACCATACCTAGAGATTGGCATGGGGTACTTTCCATAAGATCATCTCTCAATGCAAATCAAACCAGCTATTAGCCTAACTGAAATAAAACCATATATATATTCATGATCTGTAGTGACAAGGTCTCATTTTAATGATTAATTTTTATTTAGGCCTGTTCATCTACACTTGTGGTTATTTGTTTTTTAAAAGTTGACATAACTTTTAAAGTTTATCCTCTTTAAAATGGTCAAATATTATCTACAGCCATACATCTGGCATTATAAATCATCTCACATTGACCATGTGTTTGAAATGCCTCAAATAGCTTTTCTGCTTCAGCTTGTTTCATCTTTGACCTCGGCAGCATCTTTATAGTTTCATCACTGTTTTGTGCAATAAGCGCTTTCTAATGCACGTGATGTTTGGCTCTCTGCAAGTCTTTTCCGCTCATGTTTCCTTGTGTTGGGATTATTGTCCCAGTTGAAGACATTAATGACGCGAGATTATGATTTTATGTCATATGCAATGAAGAATTATTTCAGACCGGCTGAGGGAATCTTTGGCGCAGACTGGCCGCGGACTTTTTAATCTTTTGTGCTTACGGGCCCATCTGTCCACATGTATGGACATGGAAACACACAGGCTGCTCTTTATGAAGGGCGGGATGCGCGCGTGAAAATTATGGAGATTCTGTAAGCTTTTGGTTTATTAATATGTCATAGTAGCACCTTTTTAATTATTTCTTTTCTTTTATTACCTGTTAGAGATGTGAAGCCTATAGAGCATCAGTTGAGGCCTAAAGGACTGGGTTTGGGTGCTGATCGCTCAGCCATCAGAGACCTGGAGCCCGGCGTCCCCAAGAGACCCCCTAAACCCGGTGATGAGAGGGCGAAAGAAGAGGAGGCGCTGGTTCTGGGGCCTGGAGGATCTGTGCAGGTTGTAGCAGGAGCGCATAAAGAACTGTACGGGAAGGTGAGTGGACTTTACTTCATTCATATTCACTTCTGTGACAGTAATGGAGAACCCTGATACACTAAAGAGATGATAGAATTAAATAAGATGGAGCACTTCAAGGCATTTTGTCAGCCAGCAAAGCATATATTATGCTTTAAGATATTAGATTTTAAAGTCCCTCTGTGGTGAAAATCAAGTTTTCAATGTAGTTTGTCTATGTGGGATTTTAATATGCTTTAAGACAAACCATGTGAAAATTCATTAGTCAATACCATTGCTCGGTACTTTCTCCTTAAAACTGCAGTGAATCAAAGACGGTCTCAAAAACGCGGTTTGAAATCGCTGGTGTTTGACGTCACAAACTACCTTGTAACCAATCACGTCAACGTGTGGATCTGAGTAGAGGCGGGGCTAATTAGCATATTCATAGAACCACTTATACTAAATAAGGCAAGGGTGTAGTGGAGTTACATGAAGAAGTGTTTTTTTTTAAAGGAAAAAACTTAAATATGTAATTTTGTTTTAAGGAATAAAATTATTGACTACAGGGGGACTTTATATATTAGTGATTTTATATCCAGGGAATTTATATCCTAGTTGAAACCAGATTGAATAGATCTGACCATGTAAACTGAAGTGTCAAGAGAAACTGCACACAACGGTAATAATGCTGTGTATAGAAACCTGTTTCCTTTGATCTCATATCTGGTATTAATGCTTTTAATGTGTTGTAGCCTGGAATATTTGTATATATATACAATACGTTGTATCTCTGTGTGTTGGAGATATGATAAAATAAAAAAAACTATGGTAATTATTCATGTAGAATAAAATGTTGTGGCACCTAGATAGGTTACTATTAAGGAGGCCCTTGTGTTCATAATCTGGGGCTGTTTATAGCTATTTATATCTATATATATATACTACTATTTATATCTAAGGTTATCAGCTTTGATTGGTGGTTAATATAAGTTGTTAGCTCCCTCTCCTGTAAATGAAAACAATTTTTAGGAAATAATTTCCAGATATTTTTTTTGCAAAATTATATATATATAATATGCACATATGTGCTTGAGAAATAAATAAATATGAAATGCAAAAAATAACATCATTTTTTAACTAGAATATTATAGTCTGAGTGCCATTTCTTCTTGATTTTCTCCCTGTCGGTCCCTTTTCTTGTTCTCAAACCGTTTCTTTGACAGATCGAGGGAGTGGATCCAGATAACGCCAGAGTTGTAGTCAAACTTGCCATCGGCGGCAAGACAGTAACCATCAGTCAGCACTCTTTAAAACTAGTCACTCGCAAGGAATACGACAAATACAGCAAAGACCTCAGTGAGTTTGCTCTTACATCTATATCTGGTGTTTATGACAACTTCAACACTGTCAAATTTATTCAAACCAGTTATTCTACATAAAAATCCAAAATGTTGGTCCTGATTTTGTTATTCTGACTAATTCTGGTGCTTCTCCATCTGTTTTCTTTTTTCATTGAATATTCTTTTAAAGGCGTATAAAGAAGACTATTCGTTCACAACGCATTTAACTTCCAGAATGTGACATGGTTTATGAATTGTGCTTAACTTAGCCTATAGTTTTAACAGTTGAGAATACAGACTGAAGAACTGGCTTGACTGTGTAAAGTGCAATTTGAGCTTGTGGGAAAACAAGCTGTTTGGGTTTGAGCGTTTAAACCCAAAACATGATCAGCAAGTCTTTATTTTTCTGTAATCAGAAGCTGTGTGGTCTGGGATTCTCACAAGCAGGTTTGCACATGTGAAAGCGGTTTCATAATTTTAAAATGGTAAATACTGCTATTTATGCTTTTAAAAAGACAATTAGTTGTTTTATTTGCCAGATATTTAGCAAATTAATTGTCTATGAATGTCCATTTGTCCTTTTCTTTTCAAAAAGCAAAACTCTTAGGCACTTACAATGGAAGTGAATGAGGCCAATTCATAAGCATTATAATTCTCACTGTTTCAAAATTATAGCCACAAGACATAAACAATGCGTGTTAACAAGATTTCAGCATTAAAAATGATGCAAACCCTAAATCTCTAAAACTCCTAAATATAAATATCAATAAAAATTTATTTAAAATAAATTGACTTTTTGGCTCAAATAGTTTTACAGAAAAAAGTGCTTTTATAAAATGATTAGCTTCACATTTCCTTCTTTGTTCACTTCCATTGTAAGTGCCTCAAAATAACATTGAATTAATATTTTTTTCTGTCTCCCAGGTCGTCTTAGTAAAGCACACAAGGACAAAGAGAGAGAAAAAGAGCGGGAACAGCAGAGGGAACGAGAGCAGAAGTTAAACGGCAAAGATGAGAGGGGAAAGACGGATCGAGATCGAGACAGGGAGAAGGACAGAGAGAAAGATCAGAAGAAAAGGAAACACGTAGAATCAGGTGCAGACAGGTGAGACAGGCACTCAAGAACTCCTTGTTTTGCATGTATATTATTGAATCTATATTTATGTGTGTGAACTTCCTGTTCCTGCCAGAGAGAAGCCTCCCCCGGCTAAAGAGTCGCGTCCTTCTCCACCAGCCCCCTCATGGCTCCAACGGGACCTCCGTGTGCGATTCATAGATAAAGCATTCAAAGGAGGCAAATACTACAACTCAAAGGTACTTCACTAGTGTTGTGAGCCTGGTTTGTATTAGTACACTGTCTGAGAGATATTGAAGTGTCTCTACTGGAGTTTTAGGGGGGAAACACACAGGATGTGTTCTTGTTTTCATAAATTTTTCCATTTGTTTTGTGTGTTTAGATGAGAATCGAGGATGTCCTGACGCCCCACACTTGTGTGTGTCGTACAGAGGACGGCAGGCTGGTGGACGGTACGAGACACTTTCACCATTATAAGAGGCATTTTAACAGAGACTTTGGTCTAATAACTGGTTTTAAGTTTTACTCATTTGTCTGTTTCAGATATTAGACAGAAAATGCTGGAGACCATTGTACCCAAGAACGACTCGGACTACATCATGGTGGTTCTGGGAGAACACAGAGGACAGGTATATGGATTCACTTGTTTGTGTAGAACAGTGTGGCTCTGTTCCCAATCCTAGTGGGCTGCCTACTTAGCATTGTAGGCATCAGACACTTCTGAACTTTATCAAGGTGTTACACATAATAATGTTGATAATACCCAGTGTTGTTAAGTAAAACTATTAAAATAATTTTCATTAATTGAGGTAAAGCTAAAATAAAATATAAATATTACATGAAATGGCAAAACTTAATAAAATAAAAATGAGAAATGTTGCCTTGGCAAGTTATTGAAATAAAGTAAGTTGAAGTACTAAAATAAAAAGCTAAATAAATAAACACAAAATATAAAAATAAAAGCTAATTCAAAGGATTAATAAATAATATAATAGTATATAAATACTATTACTAAAATAGCACTGCTTATACCTCATTTGAGCCAAATGCAGGCAGCATGGCATTTATCACAGATGAGGCAATCCCAGAATGCACAGCAAGATGGATTTTATTTTAGTTTTATTCACTACTAAAATTTGATTAAATTAGTTACCTAATTAAAATAAAATATTTGTGCGTACCATTAGGGCTGTGAAACGATTAATCGCGATTAGTCACATCCAAAATAAAAGTTTGTGTTTACATAATATGTGTGTACTGTGTATAATTTTGTATATATAAATACACACACATGCATGTATATATTTAAGAAATATTTGCATGTATATACTGTATATATATTTTATATATATATATATATATATATATATATATATATATATATATAACACATTTTTCTTTAATATATACATGTGTGTGAATTTATATATACAAAATAATTGTACACACATACAGGTCCTTCTCAAAAAATTTGCATATTGTGATAAAGTTCACTATTTTCCATAATGTAATGATAAAAATTAAACTTTCATATATTTTAGATTCATTGCACACCAGCTGAAATATTTCAGGTCTTTTATTGTTTTAATACTGATGATTTTGGCATAAAGCCCATGAAAACCCAAAATTCCTATCTCAAAAAATTAGCATATTTCATCCGACCAATAAAAGAAGTGTTTTTAATACAAAAAAAGTAAACCTTCAAATAATTATGTTCAGTTATGCACTCAATACTTGGTCAGGAATCCTTTTGCAGAAATGACTGCTTTAATGCAGCGTGGCATGGAGGCAATCAGCCTGTGGCACTGCTGAGGTGTTATGGAGGCCCAGGATGCTTCGATAGCGGCCTTAAGCTCATCCAGAGTGTTGGGTCTTGCGTCTCTCAACTTTCTCTTCACAATATCCCACATATTCTCTATGGGGTTCAGGTCAGGAGAGTTGGCAGGCCAATTGAGCACAGTAATACCATGGTCAGTAAACCATTTACCAGTGGTTTTGGCACTGTGAGCAGGTGCCAGGTCGTGCTGAAAAATGAAATCTTCATCTCCATAAAGCTTTTCAGCAGATGGAAGCATGAAGTGCTCCAAAATCTCCTGATAGCTAGCTGCATTGACCCTGCCCTTGATAAAACACAGTGGACCAACACCAGCAGCTGACATGGCACCCCAGACCATCACTGACTGTGGGTACTTGACACTGGACTTCAGGCATTTTGGCATTTCCTTCTCCCCAGTCTTCCTCCAGACTCTGGCACCTTGATTTCCGAATGACATGCAAAACTGAGCAAACAGTCCAGTGCTGCTTCTCTGTAGCCCAGGTCAGGCGCTTCTGCCGCTGTTTCTGGTTCAAAAGTGGCTTGACCTGGGGAATGCGGCACCTGTAGCCCATTTCCTGCACACGCCTGTGCACGGTGGCTCTGGATGTTTCTACTCCAGACTCAGTCCACTGCTTCCGCAGGTCCCCCAAGGTCTGGAATCGGTCCTTCTCCACAATCTTCCTCAGGGTCCGGTCACCTCTTCTCGTTGTGCAGCGTTTTTTGCCACACTTTTTCCTTCCCACAGACTTCCCACTGAGGTGCCTTGATACAGCACTCTGGGAACAGCCTATTTGTTCAGAAATTTCTTTCTGTGTCTTACCCTCTTGCTTGAGGGTGTCAATGATGGCCTTCTGGACAGCAGTCAGGTCGGCAGTCTTACCCATGATTGCGGTTTTGAGTAATGAAACAGGCTGGGAGTTTTTAAAAGCCTCAGGAATCTTTTGCAGGTGTTTAGAGTTAATTAGTTGATTCAGATGATTAGGTTAATAGCTCGTTTAGAGAACCTTTTCATGATATGCTAATTTTTTGAGATAGGAATTTTGGGTTTTCATGAGCTGTATGCCAAAATCATCAGTATTAAAACAATAAAAGACCTGAAATATTTCAGTTGGTGTGCAATGAATCTAAAATATATGAAAGTTTAATTTTTATCATTACATTATGGAAAATAATTAATTTTATCACAATATGCAAATTTTTTTGAAGGACCTGTATATTATGTAAACACAAACTTTTATTTTGGATGCGATTAATCGTTTCACAGCCCTAGCACCATTATATTTTTTGTCCTTGGAATGTTGAGTTTTAAAAGGGATAGTTCACCCAAAAATGAAAATGATGTCAGTATTTACTCACCCTCATGTTGTTCCAACCCCGTAAGACCTTCGTTCATCTTCGGAACACGAATTAAGATATTTTTGATTAAATCTGAGAGCTGGATCACTCCCGAAAAGTTATTAAAGACATTGTTAAAATAGTCCAAGTGACTACAGTGGCTCAATCTTAAGTTTATCAAACGACGAGAATACTTTTTGTGCGCAAAAAAACCCAAAAATAACGACTTTATTTCAACTATTCATTTCCTTCTCTGTGGGCCTCGAGTCAGTTCACTAGTGTAATAGCGTACGCTTCTGTTGTTGTACGTCACACGCATCACACACATGACCAGCGTCGGCCAATAGTGAGCCTACGTGTGACGTAGCTCTACGCTATCACACTACGTTAACTGACTAGAGGCCCATAGAGAAGGAAATGAATAGTTAAAATATAGTCGTTATTTTCGTTTGTTTTTTGCGCACAAAAAGTATCCTCGTCGCTTGATAAACTTAAGATTGAGCCACTGTAGTCACTTGGACTATTTTAACGATGTCTTTAATAACTTTTCGGGGCCGGCAAGTTTCAATCCCTTAGAAGCCTATGGAGGAGTGATCCAGCTCTCAGATTTCATCAAAAATATCTTAATTTGTGTTCCGAAGATGAACGAAAGTCTTACGGGTTGGAACAACATGAGGGAGAGTAAATACTGACAGAATTTTTTAAATGTTTTAAAGTGTTTCCTTAGCATCATGTTAACATGCCGTAGAAAGTAGCTGCCTAAGTAGACTACGAGGCAGTTCACTAGAATTTGGAACAGAGCCCATAAGTTATTATCCTTATTTGATATGTATCTGTGGTCCACACATTTTGTCACTCCTATAATCGTTAAGCCTTTCATAATTTATCAATTACTTCTAGGCATATATTTCCGCTGTAGAATCATAACGCCGTATCTTGCAGGTGGGCCGCATCCTGAAGCGAGACCGAGAGAAGTGTCGAGCCATGGTTCAGCTGGACCGTTACGAAGAGCAGCTGTTCACTCTCGACTACGACGCCATCTGTCATTATGTGGGCGGAACAGAACACTGAGAAACCAATCGGATGATACGACACACCTTTCATCATCCCAACCCTGTTTTGATTGGCTTCCCTTAATTCCTAGAGACCAACGTGTCAGATACATTACATTTTTAATACAACCAAGACTTAATTTATTTTACTAGTTGTGTTGTATTTTTATGCATCTGAATAAGACATGTGATCTTAAAGCAGCATAATATCCTGTTAGTAAGAGTCTGTTGTTATGAAAAAATATTTTGCATATTTTGTGTTGTGCTTAGAAATGTGAGCTGGATCAATGACAAAAAGTGACATTTTCCTCTCTGTATTGTGATAATGAACATTTACGCAGGTCAGCCATCGTAGCATCAGTGTTTGAGTGTCTGCTGCTGATCTGGAAAGAAAATGAAATTTCATTTTGCCCCAATGTACTTAAATATCTCACTGCCATTTCATTAGAATCCAAACACTTTTGAAACTCTGCATGGTTTCTTAGTCCAGTAAAGATCTGAATTTATTAAAAGGTTAACAGTTTGTACAAAATTATTCACAAGCCACTTAGAATTTTCACTCATGTTATCTTTTTATAATAAAATATTAAAATTCCTTCAAAATGCTTTTGAATTGATCTATAACATCATTTATCCTTTACCCTATAAATCATACTGCGTCATATTTGATTCATGAATTTCTAAGACCTCTAAATTATCATCACGATCAACTTTCCTGACAAACCTGTTGTGCACAATCATACTTTTTTTAAAAGGCCTTTTAATTTAGAGTAGATTTTTATAAAGTAAATGTAAGAATAACTTGATTATTGTAATTCATATTTTAAGGTGAATTTGCAACTTAGGAAAAATCTTGTTAAAATGCAAAATATACATCAGGCTTTGTATTGCATTGCGTTATTTGCCCCCACAAGATAACTAAAGTTGAACTAAACTGAATTTAAATATCTTACTTAGACATTATTAGAGAATATACCCCGGTTTCAAAGACAAGACTTAAGCTAGTCCTGGACAACTGATATTTATATACATTTCATGAAAGGAGTCTCTTATGAAAATCTCACTGATAAACATTACAAGCTATCAGAATTGCATCTCACTCTTTGGCAATATAAATAACATCATCTGCACCAAATTGCATATTTCTGCTCAGAATTGGCCTCTGAATAAAATTGATTTTTTTCCTCGACTGTGAGCTCCACGTTTCCACGTGGGCCATACAAAACTGATGCTCTAAATATGATACAAAACAAACACGTGCAAACTTTTTTAGTCTTTCTTATATATACACTGCTCAAAAAATAAAGGGAACACTAAAATAACACATATCTGAATAAAATAATCTTATTAAATACTTTTTTCTTTACATAGTTGAATGTGCTGACAACAAAATCATACAAAAATTATCAATGGAAATCAAATTGATCAACCCATGGAGGTCTGGATTTGGAGTCACACTCAAAATTAAAGTGGAAAACCACACTACAGGCCGATCCAACTTTGATGTAATGTCCTTAAAACAAGTCAAAATGAGGCTCAGTAGTGTGTGTGGCCTCCACGTGCCTGTATGACCTCCCTACAACACCTGGGCATGCTCCTGATGAGGTGGCGGATGGTCTCCTGAGGGATCTCCTCCCAGACCTGGACTAAAGGATCCGCCAACTCCTGGACAGTCTGTGGTGCAACGTGGAGTTGGTGGATGGAGCGAGACATGATGTCCCAGATGTACTCAATTGGATTCAGGTCTGGGGAACAGGCGGGCCAGTCCATAGCATCAGTGCCTTCCTCTTGCAGGAACTGCTGACACACTCCAGCCACATGAGGTCTACTTTATAACTTATTCAAGACTTTATAACTTATAATTTAGTCTCTATCTGTTTTAATGTGTGAATCATTTCAAAAGAGCACCAAACCACTTGACGCACCTTCAAACAAAATGTTTATTTTGCAGGGAACGGCATCACTATGTTATGTAAAATGACAATTGTTTATAAAATGCATAACATACAACACATGGTATATTTACAAATGAATCTGTCCTAAATGTAAGAAAAGAAATTACAAAAGCCTTTTAACAGTCATAAAGGCTTTAAAGACACACTGTTCCTGCTCAGTCATCATCAGAATCATCCTCCTCCTCCAAGCGTCTTGTGTTCTCAGCGTTGGCTCTCAGGACGGCTCCAGGACTGGGGTACGGTCTCTGCTGGAACAGGGGTCCTGCCGCCGTGGTGTCCGCTCCTGTCTTAGCCTCATTGCGTTTGGGGAGACCGGTGGACCATAAGCCCCTAAAAGTGACAGCACAGTATATTGATCAGGAACATGTTCTTTATTACAGAAACAACCTATTTTTAGATCTTACATAAACGCAATTTGAGTGCATTGCAGTCTGTTGTATACTAAACTTTTCAGTAAATTTAGTAGGTATCCAAAGTATCTATGATTCTATGATCTATAATTTATGTGATGCAGAATACATGGATAGAATTACGTTCATAAGAATTTACTGTATAACGCGGAATTAAGGAATTTGGATGAATATTCAAAAGTTCAAATTCAAATTGCTATTTGGACTAGTGTCTGTGTATATTAAACTGCAAAAAGACTCTGCTTGTTCTGCCGTTTGTTCCAGACATACTCAAGCACGCGTGGCGCTCGTAGTGTTTTCAGCGTCTGCTGTCTCACTACAGTACGAGGACTTGAACTTTATTTCCAGAGCTCCTTTGAAAGTCACTTCGTGAGCATTTCACTATTTCATTTAATAAAACAGCTATCGTCAAATACACACAGAAACTTAAATGTCTTCCAGACAATTTGAAATAAAACGTGAAGAAATAGTGACAGAAATACTATTGTACAGTAGAATGTACTTCTCAAAAGTAATAACAACAATATTACATTAATAAAACATCATTTTTAAGGAATATCACACTATTTTTCTTCAATGTTTTCATTTAAACAGTAAACCTTAGTTGTCCTGCAATTTGTTTGGCAAAATTAAAAAAATGAAAGGAATTGTTCAAATTTACATTTTAAACGATTAGTTAAGTTGTAAAAGTTACGCACCCATTTGATTACCAGCGTTTGTAATAATAAATTTGTTTTAATTTTTCTAGATTCCTTGTTTTATGATTTAATAACACAGAATTTCTGAAAATGGGGCACGTTTATTGTTTGTTTTCTTGTTAACTATTAAATTGTTCAATATTTATGAATTCAAATGATTCATTCAACATTCTTTTTTATTATTAAAATTTAATTAAACCATTAAAACAAGCTCCAGTAAAAATTTAAACGGACCACAAAGAATTTGGGAGAAAATAAAACATTAAATTAAACAGAAAATGAACATACAGTAAGAGACAGTAAGTGTTCATTTTAAACTAGCTGGTCATTACCTTGGAGCATCCGAATAGGCGCTGGGATCCATGGGATCCATTTCCTCCTGCTGTTGTTTCCGCCCTCCTCCTAGTCCTCCTGAAAAGTTTGCATTTATTCAAGCTTACTGTAGCAATACTTTTAATTATGAATTAAATATCTAATGAGGCATAAATTACCTCTCTTTGATTTGTTATAAGGTGCACTGTCCTCTCTCCGCATCCTTCTATCACGGTCCCGGTCTCTGTCCCGGTCTCGCTCTCGATCCCTTTCTCGGTCTCTATCTCTGTCCCGTCCGTCCTCCCTGTCTCTGTCCCGCTCCCTTTCTCGCTCTCGTTCCCTGTCTCTCTCTGCCTTATCATAGTGGATGTCCACTTTGTCATGTCCAGCATCACCTAGGAAGTAAAACACAAACATTTTCAGCATATGTCTCAATAACAACACAAAATCCTTGTGTACTTACGCATGTCCATCCCTGCATCCCAATGTTCATACTATCCATTCTAAACAGTATGTGAGATAAGAATAAGTGTGTCCCAAAGCATAGTATATTGAGTAATTTTCGAAGTGTGGATCTGTGCACACTCTCAAGGCTAATGTTCCCCACAAGCCATTGCGCTTTGGAGGATGATTCGGTTCAGAACTACAAACACGAGTAAAAAGTGTTTAAAAAAAAAACCCCAAAAAAACGATGGAAATGCAATAAAAACGTTGACTTTTATAAAGATCCGTGTGGCCATTAACTTTTAAATTAAGTTTTAAAATGCATTATGCATTAATATGAATCTCTGCATGAAAAACCCACAACTGCAGATCAACGTCTAATGCAATTTCTCTTTGATACAGTAGGAAAATGAAATGAAATGTAGAGGATTTGAACTGACAAGATGATTGACAGACCAGTTTACAGTGTCAGGAGCGCAACCGTTAAAGACGCAATTGTATGACTTGATAGTATGTCCCAAAGCTTATCTACCACTTTGCTTTTTTTCTTCACAAAAAGAGTACATACTTTTAGGGCGTAGTACAAGTAGGCAAATTGGGACGCAGCATGTGTCTTACCTTTCTGTTTCTTAACCCCCTTGGTGATAACAGCAGAAGGGTCATTAGGAGACAGCCAGCACACTAAATCGGTTTCCACATTCCAGTAGTACGGAAGACCGCTAAGGACAAGAAAAGTGGATGATAATTATGTACATGCAATGACTAAAACATTTTAAATTTGGATATGTATAATGGTATTACCATGCTATTTTTGTAGGTAACTTCAAGAATCATGAATATGGTAATTGTTCAGTAGCAAAGTAAATTTTGAAGTAACATGATATTTCAATCTCGGGCAATTTTTGTGCCACAGTAGCGTCATTGTATTCTTGTACAGTTACATTAAAAACGAATGTCTTGAATTCTTACCGCTGACCAGAGAAAAACAAAAGCTTATGAACTGCTTACCAAGAGGGGTCAAAAACTTTGTACCAATTCGTTGGCAAATTTTCAAGCCTTGTAGCCTCATAATCAACGTTGTTATCATCATAGTCTTCAGCAATGATCTCCTCTTCGGCCTCTGATGATGATGATGATGATGATGATGATGGTGGTGGTGGTGGTGATGAGAGACAATAAATGAGAGCATGAACTCATCATTCAGTAGCCTAACGTTATGTTTTATAGATTACACAGTAAGATAAATATGCATGAGGTATCTTACCTTGGTCAGACTGTTTCACGATCCCTCTTTTAGCGAGGCGTGCAAGTAAAGCTGGAGGCAGAGGCATCTAAAGACAGCAAATCATTTCAGTGATCAGTGTTGACGAGCCACGAGTAACGTTAAACTGACACTATCAGAATCTGGGCTGACACAGAGGCTGATGTTGTAGTCAAATAATGGACAGAACATTACACATGCAATTTAAATAAGAAATACATGATGGTGAATGCATAATGTACCTTTATGATGTCCAAAATCTTAGTTATGTAGTAAACGTTTCATTGAAAGGAGCCAAACAAGCGACGGGGACGCGGAATAATGACGTAGCAAAAACGTAACGTGACGTCATCTAAAGGAACTGAATTAAACGCTGATCTGAAAAAACAACAGCAACAACGTGTATTTGAACATCTGAATACTTTTTTAAAGAAACACGGCATTAATATGGTGTTTAAACCAGTTTAAAATATGAATGTAAATGTTATACTTAATGGGTGTTTTGCCAACGCTAGATGGCGACAAAAATGCTCTGGATTTAATTTGTATGCCACTAAAATGCAAAAAAAAATATATATATATATTTTGAGGATGCTTTTCTGTTAGTAAGATGAAAAACTGACATTTCAAAGGCCACAGTACTAATGTTTATTTTTTCAGTAATAAATACGCTGCTAATGTTTACCAAGAAAAAAAAATATTGATACTAATATACACTAACCATGTTGTGCGTTTCTTTACCTTATAGGTGTCTTAAAATTGCTATTGCATGTCTCAAATAAAATAAATTCGTACAAAGTACCAATCTTCCCATTATTTAGGTTTCCAGCACAGTCCCCTCAGTAAATAATAAACAGAATTTTCTGTGAAGCAAAATTATGTGTTCCTGGAATCTAAAGCTAAAACTATCAAACACAAATGAATTGTTTCCAAATGAAATAAAGGACTAGGTAACATGGTGATGTTATACTTACTACAAAAAAAATAAACTTTCTCTTGAGGACTATGCATGGATAAATGCAAAATAATAATGTAACCATTTCATGCATGGTGCATAAATGTAATAAAAGGGTAGAATAAAGGTGATTTTAAATACATGAGGCAAATAACCTCAAAAACATTACGTCCATAGTACAAGTACACTAGACCCAAAGAGGAAAAAGAGAATGGTTTCATACAAAAGAGGGAGCTTTATTAACAAACTACAAAACAGAAACAAGTGAACAATTGCCATATATTGATAAGCGAGTGTTTAATGGCTGATATTCATCTCATTGTCCTCATCATCCTCTGTGGAAAAAGAGGAGAAGCAGACCGGCTCACACTCTAAAGTGCGCAGGTTCACAAGACACGCTGTCTGTGTGCTGCTGAACTCTGGGATTGCTAACAGGAGAACATCTTGTCCTTCAGGTCCTGAGAAACACAAAAATTACCATACAAAAAGTTATCGATAAAGCATGGCCACACTGTTACATAGCGTTGTTTTTAATATTATAAAATATTCTTCTATTCACCTGTGACTCGTTTACATTGGTAGCTTGGAGCATTTCCGCAGAAGTACACATGGGGGCATTCTTCCAATATAAAGGGATCTTTCTGATAGAATGGGTAACAACCTAAAGGGTCAACAGAACATAGCAGAATAATTTAACATTAATGGTGCAATATACAAAATATTTTTAATGGAATATAACAAAAATCAAGATATTAAAAACCTTAAAAATGAATATCTCCTTTTATAAATTCAAATGTTTTTAAGGTCCTAAAAAAGTCTTGTTAAAGTCTGTAAAAAACTATGGAATAAAATAAATAAATAATACATTTCAGCATATATATATATATATATATATATATATACACACACACACACACACATATATATATATATATAAAGTAAAATATCTTCAGCATATGGAGCCCCCTAAAAGGACATGGTAATGGGGAAAAGATGAGACCGGAGGATCTCATGCATTAAAATGAATACTGAGTGTTATTTTAACATCAAGTCTTTCTATCACAGACAAAAAATTCAACTCAATCTTCAGTGTTTGCATGAATGTGAAGCTTGAATTGTTGATAATTTGAGGTACACAGATATTATTATGCTAAAAATAACCCAAAGTATCCATTTAAAAAGTCAACAATCAGACCAAAAAAATGCAAATACATAAATAAAACAAAGAAAAGAGTGTGTCCAGACCCAGTGTGTCCGGGGCGGTGGGAGCCAGGTGACGGAGTCTCAGTGTGCTTTCTAATATTTCCAGATGATCGTCCACACTGCTGTACTTCACAATATCACTGACATTCTGTCCTGCTGTGCCCAAGAACCTGAGACACAAAACATTCACCGTCATGTACACTTGCCACTAACACAGAATAAAAATAAAGGCAGTTACTCACTGGACGCCATCTACGACGGCCTGGAATGGGTTGCTGACCAGCTGCAGTGTGGGGAAGGGCACAGACAGAGGGAACATGCAGCGGTGCAGGGGCTGCTGGGGGAGGGTGTAGTTCGTTGGGTCATACTGTCCAGGCATGACATCCACAGGTACAGAGGCCTGTAGAGGACAAACCACATATTACAGACAACTGAAACTGAAATGAAAAGCCCCTTCATTACTAGGACTGGACCCGAATATTCGTTTGGTGGGTTGATATTCGATTTTCATGTGCACTTGAAAATGTTTACACTATAAAATTTGCTGAAATACAATACTCTTTTTTACAAATATCTTAGCTTAGCCGTTTTTATTAGGATGGACAGTTGAAGGAACCCAACCTTGTTATATAATATATTTGCTTATTCTTAGCCTACTAAAGTGTTCCCTGCACCTGGAGTAGTATGACTTGGTAAGGCACGTCAAATTTATTTGTAAAGCGCGTGTGATTTTAGTTTCGATTTCTCTGGCAGCGCAAAATCAAACATAGTCTAAAGCGCACAACTGCAGCTTGTTTTTTGGGTTAAGCTGCGTTGCTTTGACATTGTGGAAAATAGAATGTGGAAAACAGAATAATAGAAACAAAATGTATTAGCCTTTTTACTCGTTATTTAGGGCTGTGCTGGTAAACTTGACAACGCACCACCGCGGCGGAGTAGCACCGGCGGTGGTCCGCAAAAACAATTTTGTTTTGTATGTGAATGCTGTTTAACTGTTTTACATGAATATTATGACACGGGTGAAGCACAAAGCATTGTTTACAAAATAAACAACAGGTTAACAACTAAATGTTACATCGCAGCCATGGAAACATTTGGATTCATGACGAATGAGAGAGTTGTGCGTGAGCCCATTAAAATGTAAGCTTTGTCGGCTTTGTATTCTGGTTTGTATGGAAGCTTGTTTCCGCCACAGAAAGAAAAATAAAAAAGGTAATTGTGACTTTTTATCTCACAATTCTGACTTTATTTCTCAGAATTGCGAGATATAAAGTCAGAATTGCGTGATATAAAGTCGCAATTGCGTGTTATAAAGTCAGAATTGCGTGATATAAAGTCGCAATCGCGTGTTATAAAGTCAGAATTGTGAGATATAAACTATTCTGAGAGGAAAAAAGTCAGTCTTTTTTTCCCATAGAATTGGACTTTATAACTCGCAATTGCTAGTTTATATCTCACAATTCTGACTTTATAACACGCAATTGCGACTTTATATCACGCAATTCTGACTTTATATCTCGCAATTCTGACTTTATAACACGCAATTCTGACTTTATTTTACGCATTTCTGACTTTATATCTCACAATTCTGAGAAATAAAGTCAGAATTGTAAGATGTAAACTCGCAATTGTGAGAAAAAAAGTCAGAATTGTGAGATAAAAAGTCGCAATTATTATTGTTATTTATTTATTTAGTGGCGGAAACAGGCTTCCATAGGTTTGCGATCTGGTCTCCCGATTATCAGTATTTAACAATACTCAATTAGTTATTCCACTGGACATGGAATCTTTTCCCAAATCTTCACTCACGTCTCACCCATTTTTTGCAGAGGAATATAAACGTTTCTTCCTTTGTTTCGCTTTTAATTAGGCCTATTATATTCGCATTCTTTACTGTGGTAGCCTAAAGTAGAAAAAAAAACGCTGTAGGCCAGGTAGCCTAACTTTTTACTTGCATGTCAAATTCATTTTAACACAGCTTGTGCTTGTTATTAGACTTGGTAAGGCACGTCAAATTTATTTGTAAAGCGCGTGTGATTTTAGTTTCGATTTCTCTGGCAGCGCAAAATCAAACATAGCCTAAATGTCTTGACACTGAGGAAGATAAAATTCACTCTTTTACAACAAGTAGAAAACATGAAGATATTAGAAAAGAGATGGTCTCTTTCCTGCTCGTGTCCCACATCCCTGATCCCTCTCAAAGCACAGAGCGGTAGGCTTAGGCTATAAGCCTAAAACGAATTAAAAAAAAATAACTTTATTATATTATTTAAGTAACCATTATTTACTGATATTTATTTCAATGCTTTACAGGCATTAGTGTATTGTTTCATTGACGGAAGTGCTCAAATAAACACGCATGTCTGTTACGAAATGGATGTTTGAGCCTCGTTTATTATTATTTTTTATTTCCCTCCGAAGCTTCGAATATTTGATGTTGATTTCTACGGAAGCTTCGAAGCTCAAAAAATGGTATTCGGACCAGCCCTATTCATTACCAATTTAACAGTATGACAGACTTAAAAGAATTGGAATAAATGGATAAAAGCCAGTCTAATCCCAGCATGTGATCAGGAAACAACTAAGAGCTACGGGACCTTGTCCTATAAACTTGATATATGGAATAAATGGGGGGAATATACATGTCGGCTTGTCCCAAATCAGGCCCTCAGTCATTTTGGTCCTCTACAAACACTTGTAAATACTCACCACTAACTGAACTAGAAGCTCATCCAGCAGTCTGATAGCCTCCACACTCCCAGCCTGAGTCTTCTTAGTCAGATACTTTGCCTTCAAATGGAAAACAGTTTGATTGAAAAGACTTATTCACTAAATGTAATTGAATTCAATTAGCACTGTTTGGACCGCAAGTCCCATTTGCACACCTTAGTTGTTGAGTCTTTGTCCTGAGTGCTTTGACTCAACAGGTTTCCAGCTAATATGACTCTGGAGATTGAAGCTGCTCCGCTCTGCTCCCCCTGGTCTCCAAGCTGACCGGTTACCATATCAACCAAAAGTTGCAATCCCATCATGCTGTCTGCTTTGCTGCCGTTCAATCCCAGGCCAGAGGCAAGAAGAACAAACCTAAAATTAAATTGGAAAGGTTATGAGTGTACCACTGTAACAGTAGGAATGCACAATGTATCCGATATCTGAGATTTTTTATTTATTTATATATCGAGTTTGTACGATATATTGAAATATTTTATAAAGCAATACAGTTTATATCGATATACAGTAGTTTGATATTACGAGCACATCTGAAAAATAGTGGAGGACACGGAATGAGCTGCATCAGTGAAAGTACATAATTTAATTTCTCCTAAACATGAGACATGCTTTATATTAAGGGCTTCAAAATAACATGTAAGATATAGTTTATGCATATAGTTTAAGATGGCTTGTTGCTGACAGAAACTTGCTGTTTAATGCATTTGAGATGTGTTTTTCCTCCGTGCATAACTTACATTTCACAGGTATATTCTCCATCTGTAAATATTAGAAATGTTGCGATGTTAAAAAAAAAACTTTTTTTAACCTCATAATTTTGGATCAAAGTGTCATAACCGGAACTTCCTGTGAAACATCAGACTTCTCTCTGGTGAAGTGAGCAGGACTTCTCGAATCATTTGATCCCTTTTAAGCTCCGCCCCTGCAAGCTCGCGTTCATCTGCCTCCACTATTGAGTGCTACGCCCACATCTCAACATCCAATCAACAATCGATGGATAAAACCAAGTCCTCGTCCTACCCGTTTTCTTTTTCGATAATCCGTTACAATTAGGAAGACAAGATCTTTCGATACTTCCATTTCATAGTGACTTCAAAACTAATAATTTATCAGTTAAAGGTAGGGTAGGAAAATTCAGAGAGGCTAGCAATAGCAAGCTAGCTTTGAAAGCATAAGATCCCACCCTCCCTTCAGTGCGTCTCTAAAGCCACAACTTCTCCAAAACACACACTGCGCCACAGCAGAGTCTGCAAAGCGTCACAAGAGACGGCGTTAAATTATCTCATGTCTCAAAACTAATAATAATAATGAATGTTAACAACTTACAGAGCTCTAGTTGTACCACCTGACAACAGCAGATTCATCTCGGTGTTGATAGTGTTGACATAGAAACGCATTAATCCGAGTAGACTGTCCTGGTTTGCTATCTCTTAATTACGATAGTTATAGCGTGAACGCAGCAAAAGCTTGTTGTTTTGGTTCAGGAGGAACAGTAAATGTGGCTGCTGTTTGTTTGTGGCCTTCAATGTCTTTGACTTCAACTCTGCATAACCTCATGCAACATGCTGATTCAGACCGAATGCAATGATTCGACAGACATTTTTTGGTCCGGAGACTTCCACAGAAGATATATGTACATGTTTTAAATATTTAGACCACTTATATTATTGATTGCTATCAAGATGTGAAGAATGTTTCAACCACTATAACAAAAAGTGTTTATGAAAAGCATTGCCTACCCTACCTTTAATAGTCATAATAACATTTAAGTAATTATCAGTTTATCATATTTACACCAGACCAGTATGACTAAAAATCAAATCTCCTGCTCTTCAGTCAGACAGGTCAGGTGTGTGTTTCTGTACCTGTCTGAGCTGGGAGGCTGTCTAGGTGTCTGTGGAGGAAGATCAGCCATGCAGAAGTCTTCAACTGTGAATTTCCCATCATTCTTCTCTGCACCCATGATGGCAATTACACTCCCTGGAAATACCATTTCATTATAAAGCAGGAAAATTGAGAAGCATGAGAAGTTTGAGACAGGTAAGTTTATCTTTCTATATGTATCCCACCTGTTACAAACTTGGGTGTGTCAATGTTGCCCTCCAGTTTAATCCTCTGAAGTTCATCCTCCAAAATAAGCTCATCTGATTGGCTGATGTATTTGGAACGAGGCGGCTGGGGCAACAGATTGTGCTGAAGAGAGAAAAGACATGTTAAAGGGATGGTTCATCCAAAAATGAAAATAAGCCCATGATTTACTCACCCTCAAGCCATCCTAGGTGTATATGACATTCTTCTTTCAGACGAATACAATCAAAGTTATATAAAAAATGTCCTGGCTCTTCCAAGCTTGATAATGCCAGTGAAAGGGTATATTTTTTTGGAAGTCCATCAAAGCACATCCATCCCTGATAAAAGTGCTCCACACAGCTCTGGGGGGTTAATAAAGGCCTTCTGAAGTGAAGCGATGTATAATGAACTCTTGAACTTGACACACAACGTAATGATGAACGCGGTTTCCCAGCCCTGTCTGTTTGAACCGCGAGAGGCATCAAAGCTTACGCTACTCCTACATCATACATCGTCAAGTGTTACTCTTTTGGCGAGTAGAGTTTAGAGTGAAGAGTGTTACTCTTACTCGCAAGTCGACTTGCGTACGGCCGTCTGCTGGAAGCTAGTTACTTTAGTTGATAATGGACATTTTTCTTACATGAACGCATCGCTTCACTTCAGAAGGCCTTTATTTACCCCCAGAGCAGTTTCGAGCACTTTTATAATGGATGGATGTGCTTTGATGGACTTCCAAAAAAATATACCCATTCACTCCCATTATAAAGCTTGGAAGAGCGAGGACATTTTTTTAATATAACTCAGATTGTATTCATCTGAAAGAAGAATGTCATATACACCTATGATAACTTGAGAGTGAGTAAATCATGGGCTAATTTTAATTTTTGTGTGAACTATCCCTTTTAAAAGGGAAGACTGAGGAAAAGCGAAAAAAGCTTGTATCATCCAAGTTTAACCTCCTCGCTGATCTCCTTCAGGATGGAGGGCTGCAGCTCCATGTGTTTGAATATGGTGCCCACTATTATACACTGTTCACCCATCTGCAGGTCACACAGCTTCCTGATGGGCACGACACAACCTGCCACACACACATTCATTCATGTTCAGAACCGCTTCAGGGGAAAACACGAGCCTGTCAGTGAGTTCACGGATGTTTCTCACCCCACTTCTGCGTGGCTCTGTCCCTGAGGATGTTTCTCATCTGCATGAGTCTGGTGGCGTAGATGTGCGCGTACTGGCGGCTGAAGCTGCGCTCGCCGAGGCGGAACCGCTCCGAGCAGCCGCTGTATGAGGGCTGCTGACGGTCAAACACGGGCTCCTCGGAGCCTGGAGGACACAGCAACGTCTCCTTTGGCACGATCACGTCTGAGAACATGACTGGAGAAAGGTTTTGGACGCTAAATTAGCAACTGAGCAGTTTTATCTAAATAAAATATAAAATGCGTTATAAGACAATGTATTAAAAATCTATAGAGTTGTCAAACAAGCATCTTGCTGTATGCTAACAGCACCGTAGCTTCACTTTACCTTATTCCTTGCTGTGTTGGTTTTCTACAGTATATTGTAAATCTAGTTTGATTCGATGATAAAGTAAATAAAAAACAACAAAATCAGATCGATCTCCTCTGTGTTGATTTTTGGTATCTCCCGCTAAATACTTGACCTCTGACCCCTATGAAAATATGACGCGAGTTCCGCTAAAATGCGCTTTCATAATAAAAGCCACCGGAAATAAAGAATAATCTGCGCTTGTGTAAGGGACTGTTTCGCATTTATTTAAAGTTTAAATATAACATTTAATATTTCATGATTACTCAAGACCATTTTTAAAATTAATGCCCACCAAAAATACTATAATTTAAAAGATAAGTAATTACCAGCATTTGTGAGGAAAAAAAGACAGTGTGACTAATAACATTACTTATTGAAATTTATTAGGTACATTTTCCTAGGTACATTTTTATGCGTTTAATATGTATCCGACAAAATGTGATGTTTCAAAGCTGAACTTCAAATTTGCAGATATTTATTTCACACAATCACTTCAATAAAAAGAAGTGCAACTAAAAACAGTCAACAAGCGGTTTGCTAGGAGACTACTGCCAATATTAAATGTTCTGTTATTTAATCATTCATGCATTGAATGTTACACATATTGGTACAACATCACAAGACACTGATTACTTTGCATTACAGTTTTTCTACAGAGCACAGCACAAGTTCTGTGACGTGTACAAACGTAGCAGGATAAGCACAATAATGTGGAAGATTCGAACAGAAAAGAAAACGAGCGATCTACTTCTTCCTTCCTCCTCTCTCCTTGAGGGCCAGATGGATGACGGAGCCATTGTTCATGTTGTAATAGGCCAGAGAGTTGGAATCCTTGATGAAAATACCCTGGAGAATCAAACACAATAATGAGATCTGTTTTCAAAGTAAATACTTTTATATTTTATATTAGAATACACCATTTATATAATAAATACATTTTAAGATTCAAATTAAACCGAAATATTTTACCTCATACTGCAGCTTCTGCTTTCCAGCCGGCATACCAGTGGCTTCATGGATCTTAACCTTGATGACAGACACCTGAGGCACATAATGGCAATAAATGAGCTCAGATTTTCATGTCTTACACAAAATATGTATAGAATTCTATAGGCCAGTGGTTAAAAAGGTGTACAAATGTAGTTGGTACATATAGATACTGGATAGGCGAAGTCTTTACCTGGTCTGTGAGAGGCAGGTTGAAGTTCAGCACTTGGCCACTCAGCTTCCATTCGGTCTTGTCCTGCATGTTGGGCACTTGGACCTTGACTGCAACAGGCCCCTAAAAGAGAGCAAAGATCACATTAAAAAGATTAACAAATGACTGATGTAATAGTTATAAAATATTCATTGTTCCTACTAAGTGCACTCAGAGTATGTAGCAGCAGTGTTGTACCTTGGTCCTGCGCAGGAACTCCTCTTCTGGAATCAGGTTGTCCTCGGTCTTCATCTTCTTGCTGGAAGGCTCGTCCTCGTGAGGAGGTGGAGGATGAGCAGGAGGCATGGGGGCGGAAACAGAGCTGGGAGGCTGAGGCACAGGGGGAGCAGGTACAAACCCTGAAAAACAAAAACAGTTTATTCACTAAAACCAAATTATTAATATACTTCAAGGTACACTATGCAACTTTTTTTGTCCAAAATTACAGTCAATACATCAATCCTTCTTCTAAAATGAGTTTCCAATCCTGCCAAAATAAGTACCCTGATTCACTATGGTAACTTAAGCCTATTAGAAGGGTTTATATTTTAGACCTGACAGGATGGTATTCGCGGGAAATTGCGTCGAGTAGCCCGTGCGAGTCTCATCATATCCTTAAATGGAGAAAAGTTGCTCGGGCTGTTTTGAAGTGTATGGTGCGGGAGTGGCAGAGGTTAGTTGTCACAATGAGTGAGAAAGCTTGACATGGAGCAGCTAAATCTCCAACTCCAGGGAATCACCAGTTTAAAAAAAAAAAGAAGCTGTACAGAGGAGAGTCTGCTTGCAAAATGAGAAGGCAACGTTTGGCTTTTCAGAGCTGGCAAAACATGGATTTGAAATGTTGTACACTTGTACAAGAGATGCCGTTTTTATTACTCAACAGGCGAGTAAGGTGTTTTATTGAAGATAAATTGCCATCTGTAGCTCTAACAGTTCATTGTAAAGAATGATCTATTGTGTAGGGTCATTTCATTATGTTTGTTCTAGCGTTGTGGTTGTGCTGGTGTTTATTTTCAAAAAAAAGGAAGAACCGTGTTTATTAATGGGTAAAGCTACAGTAGTGTCTTCAGCTAGTCACAGCTTGAGATCCTTTCTATCTAAACTGGTTATATCTTTTAAGCCTAGTAGTGAATGTTTTATGAGCGGTAAAGGATAACATTATTCATCCGCACGTACAGTCACACAGAGCCAAAGCACAACCAAAACAATGTTGTTCCCCAAAATGCATGCATTTAGAGCGCAAAAGTTACATAAGTGTACTTTTAATATAATTTAATTATTAATAAATATTATTTCCAAGTGTTGTTATTATTATTTCTATAATTTAATTATTAAAATTATTTACATATTACATTAAAACGCTTAATAAAAGTATTATTATTGATGTGGATTTCTTGTCTTTAAATTACATTTTTGAACAATGTACCAAGAAGCTACATAATATTTCAGTAATTCCAAAGACTCACCAGCAGGGACCACCATAGGTGGAGGTCTGGGTGCCATAATATGGGGTCCAGAGGGTGGCATGGGCACCACATTGATGCGTGGGGCATGCAGCATGGGTGGCATGGGAGCCAGAACTTGTCCAGGGCCCAGACGCACCACAGGAGACACTGGAGGTCTGGGTATGACAGGCACAGCAGGAAGCAAGGTGGTCCGCACTGGGGGCACCATCTGGAATATACAAAAGAGCCTTTGGTTAGGATTAGCACTTTTATTTTTGTGTTCGACAATCACAGTGATCTTGCGAAACTCTTGAATGCAGAAACAGATTCTCACAGTAGGTCTGGGCATGGTGTTGATTGGTGGGGTGGGTTTGGGCATGCTGGAGGCTGATGATGGCATGGGCGGCTGAGGCATCTCATTGGGCTTGCTAGGGCCGATCTTCTCCTTGGTGTCGTCCTCCTGCACCAGACCTTTAGCTTTGTGGATGGCTTCGATCTGCTCCTGCAGGGTGATGTTAGCCTGAGCCGCCTGCTGGGTACGAGCCATACTGCCTGAGTGACCGTCCCATGTGACCTGCGGAAAAAGTGGAAGTGGTGTTAGATGAACACTACTACCTTCTAGTATTCCTCACTTTGGGGTCACACTTGTGATTCTCGGCAGTCAAAACGGAGAGAAGACAATAATAATTACTTTTTTGTGAAATGAAAGTACTGTTTCAGTAATATTTCTTGGTACTAGACAATATTCACCTCTAAATTACACCATTTATTTCTGTACAAAATACAAAAAAATGAAAAATATTTATTACAAGTGTGAATATTTTTAAAGACCATTTAGTAGGGGTGGGAATCTTTTGGTACCTCACGTTTAGAACCGATTCTTGAGGTCACGATTCGATTTAAAATCAATTTTCGATTTGATACCGATTCTCGATTTTGAATCAAATTTCGATTTGATATGTACAATTTGATTGTAGTTTACTGTTTTGTGTTACTTTTCTTATTTGACTGGGGTAGACAGTACTCCACAGTCCACGCGATGTGCATTTTGACATAGTTGTGTGTGTAGCTGTGAAAGAGAACTGAATTCGAGATCACATGCATGTAGAGGCGGCAGTTGTGCGCGCACTTCGGCTGTAAGTCCGTCTGTGCAAGCACCGATTTGAGTGCTTGTTCGCGTCTTAGTGAAAGTTATTGACTTTAATCGCAATAAGTAGCACTGCGAGTTAAAGAAGTGTAACACTTTAGAAAATCGTTTTTTGAAATGTGAATCGATGCAAATCGTTTTTTTCCCGCACACCTAATATTTAGTTCTTTCACCAATTTATGGTGCACAGCACATACAACAGCGCATGCGGAAGGTGAATGTTGAGAAAGAAGAATCCACTAGGTGGAAACACGCAGTTGTATTGTGCAGTAAAAGAGTGGAGAAAGAGCTATACAAAACAAAGCAGCATATCATTTTCCCAAGGGGGTAATCCATCAGCCGGAAGTTGAAGCTGCCTCCGGGGGCCGCCATTGTAGCTGGCTATCACCTGCTGTTAGCATCCCATTGACTCCCATTCATTTTGGCGTCACTTTGACAGCGAATAACTTTACATCTGAGGCGTCCAAAGACTCCATTTGTCCATTATTTATTTCTAAAGAAACACGACAATGTATAAAAGGCTCCATTACTTTGTATCTTACGTTATGACCCCGTAGAAGCCATTCTTGTAAAAATAGGCTAAAAATTGCGTCATAACCACGCGACTTTATGTCGCACAATAGAGACATTACCGTATAGACAGGAGGAGAAGCTCGCACAGTCTCGCAGGCAGTCTTTTACTGTCTAAAGTCAGCCCATGGCATAGATAGACAGAGTCCATAAAAGCAACGCGACAAAATATTTAAACAACGTTTTTGAGGAATTGGAAATAATTCGATATGTGGCAAGTGAATACATACATTTATCCACGAACTTTAAATTATTTATCTACTACTACACCTACGGGGGATGGAGAAATTAATTATCAGGAAATTATACAGGCAATGGAAGAAGAAAAAAAACATCTCAATGGTTAACGTTGTTCCTTTATTTATTTACAGATCTACGCTTGAAGATGAATGTGATCCCGTTCGGAAGCCATATGTACAAAACGCCTACATAACGTGAAATAAAGAAAAACGGTTTTGTTCAAGTGTTTGTGACCATGATTTATTAGCCAAAACTACATGATTTAACACCTAGCTCACAATTCTTTATATATTGGAATATTATATGGTCATGTAATATTGAATGGATACGAAAATGACTCGAGGGGACAGTATTTTATAATATGGTTCCTGGGCTCATACTAAGAAGTATTTTTTGGATGGGTTATTATTCTGTTTGATGTAGAATTAAGGAAACGAAAAAGGGAAAAAATGATTTGCATATGTGCCTATATTTGAATCATTTTTAATAATTTTGGAAGATTGTGCTGTAGCCTACATGCATTTATTTATCTGTTATTTTTGATTGTATTATGTGTGTGTGTGTGTGTGTACTAGCCAAATATTTAAATCTAATGGATATATACATAAACATGTTCAAAATAAACTAAACTAACTAACTAAAATTACTAGAACTGCAGATAGGCTACTCAAACTATTACAATCCTAAAGTAGGCTATTTTAAAGTCGATTTTAGCCACTTCTTTTATCATGTCATATTGTAATTATATAGCGTAATATGTTATATTAAATTAATTATTATAATTATTAATAGTATTGTAATATATTAATAAACATTATATTATGTTTTTACAATACTAAACGATTTGATTTCCAAAACACACACACACACACACACATCAATGTGAGTTTACTCTTTACTCTGATGCGTCATTGACCGTTCGAGATTAGCTTGCTTGCGCATGCTAGTCAAAGCCCTTATTTCTGGAGACTGAGCCTTGATACTTCGACCTTGGAAACTTCTGATCATCATTCAAGACAAGTATTGTGTTATAGGTGGTATTTTGTTAATTCAGTGTGATAACTTTTTGTTGGCTTTTTTCTTTTCTTTTTCTCCACACAGCTACTAGAAGATTTACAACTGTCAGTCAGGTTGCTCACGTGACATCTACGTCATCAAGCTCAGTTTGAGCCTGCGCAGAACGCTTGGCTATCAGGAAGTGAGTGCCCATGTTGGGCTTCAACTCTCTCCGTTGAAATCAACGGGGTCGCTGTGTCCATTTCTTTTACTGTCTATGCATTTTCCATAGTCTTTTAGTTTTTATCCTTCCAAGCAAATGTCCAGTAAATGTGACGACTCAGTGCTGCCCTCTGACGTCTTGGAGAGTATAGAAAAGCAATTTTACTATGTGGCGAACAGGACGGCCGAGGGACGTGAGAGAACGGCGCGAGGCCGGTGGTGCGATTGCTAATGAGCAACACCTGTGGAGCACACCGGTCTCGCATCTCTCACGGAGGAGCGGAAGCATAAAGGGGGAGCGACGACATTGATGATCGAGAGAGGAACAGGCCTGCTTTTGTTTGTGCTTTGTTTTATTTTATTTTGGTAGCCAGCGGTCGTCCGTGAGGGGCCGCTGGCAGGTAGTTATATTTTATTTTGGGTAGCCAGCAGTTCCGTGAGGGACTGCTGGCAGGTATGTTGTTTATTTTGTTTTAATAAAGTTTTATTTTGATTATTCTCCGGTTCCCGCCTCCTTCTTCCCTGAACCTTGCTACACACATATTAAAATCTGCGCGGACATGACTGTGCGCGAGATGGCGCGGAATATGGAAAATGAAGTGTACCCGGGCCTTAATCATGTCCACATTTTTTTTTAATATTCATATAGCAAGCAAGTCGACAAAAGTCACAATTTTTTCTTTGTCTTTCTTACCTTCTCCTCAGGCTTCTGTATCTCCTCCTCTCCGATCTTCTTACCGATGGCTGTTTCTTCCACACCAAAGATATCGGTACGTCTCTCGGCCAGCTGCTTCAGGCTGCTCTCGATGTCCAGGCCGGGAGCGTACACCTCCTCCTCGATCCGACGTTCTCGGATGTTGCGGTCACGCTCTTCCAGCCAGCGGGGATCCAGCAGGCCGATGCGCATGTGCTCCTGCATCTTACTGGCTGGGATCTTCTCACCCGTGATGGGGGAGATGAGGTACTCGTCAGAGGAGCCCATGGGAAGCAAAGACTTAGAGGCTGAAGAGAAGATGAGACGGAAAGTGAGTGGATGCAAAGAAATGCGTGCCATTTTAGAACGATAAAGTGTGTTTTATAAATGCGCTTACCCTTGGGGTCGTAGTCTTTGCGAATGATAACCTGGTCTGGGGTGGGGGGCAGAGGTGGTGGCATGGGGTTATCAGGAGGTAGAGGAGCTTTCATGCCATCATCCTCTTCATCAGAGCCCTATTGAGAGGAATAACAGATGCTAGTTAGTAAGAGTAATAGTTAACCCACTTCTACAAACTCATCATCTATGGCATTATGTGAACATAACCCTGGTTGTCTCTCACCTCGTCCATGTCCTGCAGCTGTGTGTCCTGGTCCAGCTGAGCTGCGTGTCTGTCCTCCCTGCCCCCTCTCTCATCCTCTTCATCTTCACTCTCTACCTCCATCTCCACCTCCTCACTCTCTCCAAACTTCTCATAGCGCTCCTGAATCAGGATACGAGCGCCCAGCTCCTCAGGAGTTGTGGGAGGAGGGAAATTACCTGTAAAAAAGTATTAATAATGATAATAAAAAATAACATGAATATTATAATAATCATTAATAACAAATATTATGAACAATCAATTTAATATAAATCAATATTTTATTAAAAATTGTATAGTATTTTTAGGTATAGTAAATGTATATTAATATAATATTAATTCATATCTATATACATTTTGTAAATAAATAATATAAATGTAAATATAAACTATTAACTCTTTCTCCGCCATTGACGAGTTATCTCATTTATGAGAAAACACTTCCCCCAATTAAGTTTACGGATTTCCATGTTTTCACAGTTATAAGATAGGGGGCGCTACAGTACAGCATCTCCGGATCAAAAACAGGCAAAGACGAAGCAGAAACGAGTGATCAAATTTGTAAGCAGATGCATATGAAAAATAATGCGATCATCAACTATAAACAGCATCGAAACGGCCTAATGTTACTGAATGTTGACCCAGGATGACATTAAGGACTGTGAAGTTTTGGGGGGTGGTGATGGACTCAATCTACTCCATCTATGTTTTGATCATCTTTCTGAATCCAATCTGGATGTAGTCTTTGACAAAAACACATATTTATTTATTTATGAAACACATTCAAGTGTTGATAAAGAATGCATGAGTCTAGAGTAAAACAGATTTCTTTAGAGGCAGAGGCTCTGTTCTTTCTTTTGATGTATTGCATGTTCAGATATTCATACAACAAAATATTATGAAGGCCATGAAAACTTTGTGAAAATTATCAAAAACGCTGACGGTGGCTGACAACGGGCGAGGAAAGGGTTCATAATAATAACAATGATAATTTAACTGTCCGATTTTGCTGTGGAAAGATTCACGCTTTTGGGGTTATTCATGGTCTGTTGAAAGTACCTTGTTGATGCTTTTACACTTTTAAATGTCCTTTTAATGTTCAATGGTTGAAGGGTGAGTAGAATAATGTTGTCATTGTACATAGTTTAAAAATATATATATTATTGCGCCCATAGAGCTAGTCTTTCACTGATTGTTTACAGCTTAACGGAAGTTACACCCATAATTCGCGCAAAGCGTCATGGGGTGTAGGAATAATGTGGATAGCAATTTCTCCATTATCTTAGAATAAAGGCGAGATTGTGTTTGAAATTGGCTAATTGAACCACATCTGAGATTGAAGAAATTGCTTGCCATTACCAAAACCAAGAGTATTCTTCTGATGCAATAGTAATTTGCGCAAATAAAAACACTCAAATATCTAAAATCATGCTAATTGTCGTCAACTAAACATGCTCACCTTGCTCATTTGGTTGGAAGTCCACCGTCTCTACGACCACAAAGTCATGCCAGTCAATCTGAGCATAAGCCACCCTCTCCTTCTCTCGCTCCTCCTCTTCCTTCTTCCTCTCTCGTTCCTGGAATTTTGCCCACTCCACACGATATCTGACCTAAAATATTGGGGAACATGATATGATATTACAGGTCAATCTGATCTGTCCTTCCCTTTTGAGATCTTACGAGTTTCAAAGCTCCGATTGATCCAACTTTTTTGATACATAGGATATTAGGAACGATTTTAGTTCTAGGAACTCCTTTTGAAGGAACTAATTTAGCTCCTACTTCAGAGTAGGGTCTAAACCAGCAGTATAGGAACTACCAGTGAAGTTAGTGTGCGCTGATTGGCCGAACGCACGTGAAACACCAGCACCCGCCATTTTAAAAAAAGCTGTGTAAACACAAATTATAGCCTATATATTTACTCCAGAAACTAACTCTACAAACATGGAAAACAGTGATAGATGGACCTCTTAACCTTTACACTAAAGAGAAAATCCAAAGCAACTTTGAGGGGACCAAGCCAAACATGATTATGTATTTTTGCTCAGCAAGCAACACAATTTAAACATCAACCACACGGCATACGCTAATACCTTTTCATATACTGTTTACTTTCTATGTATAACAAGTTCTATCTAATCACGTATTAGACAGATCGTAAATTAATGAACACAGAGAATGCGAGCGCTGTGTGCTCAGGCTCTGGATGGTGTTCTCAGCGGCATCAAAATAAAGGTCTGCGTGCAGTCAAAATAAAAGTGACAACTACAAGCGCGGCTTAAATTCCTAAAATCTCAAAATTCCTACTGGCGGTTCAAATGCAACCAGGAAAATGTTCCTAAGGGAACCCTTAGTTCTCAGGGAACCACCCTGGTGGCTAATTCCTATAACTACCCGGTGTGAAAGCCCCTATAGACAGTCACAGCCTTTCTCCACCCCCGCTCCCTGCTCCAGTCGAGACCAGCAAGTTTTTAGGGCCGGAGTTGAACCAAACCAAATTTTCTGCAGTGAAAATGCACGGTTTGAGAATGGACAAGCCGGGAACCCGCACCGGAACCGTGTGATCTGGAATGGCTGTCATAATTACCTGGTCCAAGACCTCACGAGAATTCTCTGCTTCCTTCTTCAGTTTCAACAAAAGACCTTTGGGAGGAATTAAAACCTGCAAGAAGCCAATCAATTATTAATATCACACTTGAATATCTTCATGATTCCCAAAAAACTGCTTTCATTAGCCAAGTCAATCAGACTCATCCTAAATATTGCTGCCATACCTTTGTGTATTGTTCCACCAGTTTTGTAAAGTAGTTGAACAAGCTGTGCTGTGGTCGCAGGAAGTCAAACTGGTAGTTCCTCTGCTCCTTCTGCATCAGCTGCGTGAGAAACTGACGGCCATTTCGGGCAACAAACTGTGCAGTCAGCTTCACCACATCCAGGTCAAAGGCTGAGATGGAGGGAGGGTCGGCAATGAACTCAAACTCAGGTGGAGGCTCCTTGGGCACCACCGTCTCATGGATCACCTGCGCTTGAACCTAAATGACCACAAACGCATAAGCTCTTCATAAAATATCTAGCTATTAAAGACTTTCAAATCCGACTGCTTAGATTATGACTTGACTGGTTTTACTTCAATTACTAGTATGTGTTGTCAAAGTCAATGACAGGATCCTGACCTTCTGAGGAAGCTGCTGTGATGCTTGCTGTTGCATGACTTTAGGCACCGCTGCAGACGGTTCCTGAGCTTTGCCCTCCTTGAACTCGTTGACCTTGTGGCGGTAGTAAGCATGGTAAGGGTCGTTGGGGTTGAGGAAGTTGAATTTAGGGTTGTTGATCTCATTCTGTCGAATCCTGGCCTCGAACTCGGGTCCATTCCTTCAAAAAATAAAAAGTGGTTAATTATTGATTTAACAAATGTACAATATTGAAACACGATATATCATCATATGACTTGTAATGATTTGATTTCAAACCTGGCCACGAAGCTGGCAGTCTTGTCAACAATGTTCCGGACTTCAGGAGGCGGATAGATGATTCCAACAATGGGCTTTGTGGCTGGAGTCTCTTCTTTCTGCTCCTCGGGCTGTTATTAAAACATTACACAACTTAACTGATCCGAGCCTTCATTAACACTTTGATTGCAAAGACTGCCTCACAAGCCAAATATTTTTGACTATCTGCATATGCATTAGCTTAATCTGCCCCAAAAGAGTCAATTTAGTTACGCAGCACTATATGTAAACATTTTAAAAATTGTTGCATTGAACTGAGGAATTACGTAAATGTATTTACTTAATGCAATATTAGCCGAACTATACAAAAGGAAAATATATTATTTTTAAAATTTTGACTTGACTCAAGCAGTGGTAATATAGTAAGTGAAGTCGATTCATTCCCCTTGCCAACTTAAGCTTTCACTGCATCGGAAATCGCATACTTCCCTACTATATAGTGGGTGAAAAACAGTATGTGACAAAAAATTATGTCTGAATTCACAGTGCTCATAAGAGAGTAGGCAAAAGTACCGTACCCGGATGACCTACTTCTGGAGTGCTTCTGAAGTGTGCATTGGATGGACAGTTTACTATCCCATGAGGCCACAGGAGAGGATTTGTGAATGGCACACTTCAGAATCTCACCGGAAGTCTTTGGTCAACCGGATACTTTTTGCCTTTTCTTTTTTGAGCACTGTGAATTCGGACATACTTATTTGATCACATACTGTTTTTCCGCGATAGTGACAGTATGGCGGATGTAGTACGTCCAAATTACATTCATTTAATTTATATTCATTATATAAATATCATACTGTAATTTTTTAGCGGTCGTGAATAATTTATTCAAAATAAGTACCTACTCAATGGAGTATGCTTTTTCGGACGGTGACATAAGTTAATGTATAAAACATGTAATACTATGGTCCATTAACATGTTTGTATGTTTATGAAGATAAATATGTTAGTAAGTGAATATAACGCAGATGAATCTACTCTGTGCTTTCTCTAAAAGAATCAATCCTATGTTCATACCTTGTTATTTAGCTCCGGCTGCATGATCTGCACAGGCCCAGGCGGCATGACTGCGACACTACAGGCTCTTCTCAGGCCGAATCAAGAACGCTGAAAAAAATTAACAGTTATTGTCAGTCTAAGAGTGATTTGATTGAAAAAGTGAACGTACAGCCCTTAAAATGACTTAAGTTATATCATTTCTATATACACTTTCATTCAACTTCACTAACCTCTGGTTGCGCCAAACGCCACACAACAGAAGACGACAAATGAACGACTACTTCCGGTACTAGCTAGGCCAAGGGGGTTGTGGTAAATGTAGTTCAAGTGGAATGATTCCGCCTACATGCGACCATGGAAACCTGGTTTGTGTGTATAGAGCTAACGTTAGTGCACATGTTCTTGCTACAAAACTAAAACGATTAAAGAAGAAACGCATATTTGTGTCTGTTAAACAATGACTCATCTGTTAGGCCGTCAGGACTGTATCGACAGTCTTCGGAGAGATCTTATTGATTTACAGGGAGCGGTGCTGGATGTTTTTTCTAAGACTGGACCCGTACGTTTCCCTTCATGGAAGTTTCCCGATAAACTGTCATGTAATCTGGATTTGGTCAGTCTTTTAGAAGAATATGATTATGTGGATGGTGAGGAGGAATTCAGTCAGCACTCCCACATAGTTCTGTTAGAGTTGCTGATGGACAGGTAAGTTAGTCAACTTGTGAATTGTGTAGCTAAAAAAATAAAATAAATATATATATATATATATATATATATATATATATATATTACACACATTAATATTTGCATTATAACTTTAATCAATAAATATTATGAAATACTATATAATACTTAGTTTAAAGATTTTTTAAAAGTTTCTTATGCTTAATTTAGCTACATTTACTTGATCAAAATACAGTAAAAACAGTAAAACTGTGAAATAGTATTACATTTTAAAATAACTGTTTTGTGTTACAGTTTTTTACAATCGCTATGACAGTTTTTTCAATACATTTAACAAGTTTCCTAAACTCTTAACGCACCAACACACCTAAAACACACAATTGGCAAAACAGTTAATTTCATGCTCAAAATCAAACATTGTAAACTAAACTCCAAAACTAATTTTCAAAATACAATAATACACTAACACAATACACTATGTCTAACAAAACACTGCAAACATGTTTCAAAATCAAATAATTATTCAAAACACTAACACATGTTCTCTTCCAACAGGAACATTTAGTCAATCATAACACAATGACAAAAAAAACACTATCATCAGATGGAATTACAGAAACTGCATTATTTTATGTGTCAGGTCTGCCCTTATACAATAGACAGTATATTGTATTGATCATAGATTGTGTTTTGCACTGTAGTTTCTTTTGATGCCTCTCTACATTTTTGTTTTGTTGGGTTTAGTAAATGCATGCATTTTGTTTCTTTTGCTGCAGAAATTCAATACAAAAAATGAATGACCATCTCAGAGTAGCTTTATAGAATGTACAGTTTATGAAAAGACAGAGACAGAATTGCTGCAGTAAAGACTTTATTTGCAAAAGGACATTGCTGCAAGATATACAAACAAGATATACAAACAAGAAAAAGCACTGGAATAATAATTAAAAAAACAAAGTAATCTTCTAATCTGCCGGTCTTCTGCATTTGGCCACATATTCTCATCCACATCACACCTGATATCTTCTCTGGCAAGGCATTGTGGGAAGAATCTTTTGGCATGCCGTATCCACCCCTGGCCAGCTGTGATGTCTTGGCATGCAGCATCCATTGCATCCAGGAGGGACATTTGGTCCTGTGGATGATGGTCAAAAACCTTCCATATCCAGGATGAGAAAAACTCCTCAATGGGGTTGAGGAAAGGGAAGTAAGGAGCAAGGAAAAGGGACATCATCCTAGGATGGGCGTCAAACCATGCTGTGACTGTACGGGAATGGTGGAATGCCACATTGTCCCATGTGATCACGTATATTGGCAAGTGGTCTCTCACCTGTCCCCTTTCTACCTCTGGCACAAGTCTTTCGTGCAGGTCTTATTTCATTAGTTACCCTAGCTCTGGCCCTTCTTTGAGTGCCAACACGCATACTAACTCCTCTCCCTCGCCCTTGTCCTTGTCCCACTCCTCTCCCTTGCCCTTGTCCTTGTCCCACTCCTCTCCCTTGCCCTTGTCCTTGTCCTCGTCCCACTCCTCTCCCTCGCCCTTGTCCTTGTCCCACTCCTCTCCCTTGCCCTTGTCCTTGTCCCACTCCTCTCCTCGCCCTTGTCCTTGTCCTCGTCCCACTCCTCTCCCTCGCCTTGTCCTTGTCCTCGTCCCACTCCTCTCCCTTGCCTTGTCCTTGTCCCACTCCTCTCCCTCGCCCTTGTCCTTGTCCTCGTCCCACTCCTCTCCCTCGCCCTTGTCCTTGTCCTCGTCCCACTCCTCTCCCTTGCCCTTGTCCCACTCCTCTCCCTTGTCCTCGTCCCACTCCTCTCCCTTGCCCTTGTCCCACTCCTCTCCCTTGTCCTTGTCCCACTCCTCTCCCTTGTCCTGGTACACGTCTTCCTCTACCTAGTGCAGACATTTTTCTTTCTTTCTTTTGTTGCTCTATATTGTTTCCTTTCCACAAAAGATCAGCCCAAAGGTCCTCTTTTATACCATATGGTCATGCGATTGAAAGAACCTCAACACCTGAGTGTGTTTCCTAGATGGAAATCAGTTGTGATATATATATATATATATATATATATATATATATATATATATATAGATATATATTATATATATATATATATATATATATATTATATATATTATATATATATATATATATATTATATATATATATATTCATAATTCAGTCAACTGTTTCTCAGTAACAATAGAATAAAATACAGGGGATATATTTGTGTTTCAATTCACAATATAAACAGCTGTTTACCTTGACTTTAGCCTGTAAGGTTAGGTTTAGAACATGGTGTTTTCTGTTCTGACATACAGTGTTAAAGCATTGGTAAATTTGGCAGTAAAAATCCATTGTTTTGGTCTTGTTTCAGCTTGTGTGTAAAAGAAGTTCAAGCATATTAAATTTGTGTTAATTGTATGCATTTTGTGTTAAAGCAACAAGAAATGTGTAATAGTATAGCTTACACAGACAGATGTAGTGCTAACTGTGTTAAGAGTTTTGGAAAATTGTTAAAAGTATTGAAAAATCTGTCATAGCAATCGTAAAAAACTGTAATGTATTTAGCATAGAATTACATTATTTATTGATGGCAGCCATTACTCCTTCAATGTCTTATGATCCTTCATTCTCATATGCTGATTTGGTGCAGCTGCCTAATATCTTTGTGGGAAACATCTTTTTTCTTTTTTTTAAATCAAAATCATTATGTGCATTTGTTTGTTTGTCCCAGATTAATGCTTCTTCTTCAGAGTTTCAACGTTCATACAGAGCTGTTGCTTGAGAATCCGAGAGCTTTATCATCTGGTCAGAATGAATCCTCTGTTTCCATCGGTCCTGTGGTCAAACGCTTCTGGAACAACCTACTTCAGCTCAGCAGTCCACAAACACAACAGGTAAGAAACCTCTTGATAAAGACAACATTGACCTATCAACAATGATCCTTGCTTATAAACTAAATCATTAAACCGTGTGATCAATTGTATTTCACTGAAAACAATCAGTTAATTTGCAACCTAGAAGATTTACTAAAGGCCTCTTCTTTCAGAGCACCAGTGAACAGCAACCTCCATCTCAACGGAGTTCACTCACCACCAGAACAGCAGCAAACACACCTACTATTAATACGCACAAAACACAGAGCACCTCCATTGCAAGTACCCATAAAACCACCTCAAGTACCCCAGATTCCTCTTCCCACCACAGAAGAGCGTCCGCCGCAGGCTCCTGTGAGTCTCGGTCTGCTCACACTGTGAGCTGTCAGACGGTAGAGTCGGCCCTGCTGCCCTGTGAGGCCTGTGCTTGTGTTCAGGCGGTGATGAAGGAGAGCAGTGATGATCTAGTGTCTCTGTGCCGGTCTCTGGGTTTACCTTGCTCCATGCAGGGCTTCCTGGAAGCTGTGGAGGAAACACAGCAGCTGGGCCGCTTGTCTGCATGTGACATTTCCCAATGGGCAAGTGAGCAGCGTAAGGATATGAGCCGTGTTGAGAAACATATTCTGGAGGTGAGGGTCAGAGTGGTTTTGTTGGGTTTGTTGTGGCTATTCACAATCCTGATTACACTACAATCAAAGGTTTGGAATATTACAATAGTTTTTAATTTTTTTTTAAAGAAGTCTTAGTTTTATGCTCACCTAGACTGTATTTATTTGACCAAACACAGTAATATTGTTAAATATTATTATAATTTAAAATAGCTGTTTTCTTTTTAAATATAATATTCAAATGTAATTTATTCCTGTGATGGTAAAGCAGAATTTTCAGCATCAATACTCCAGTCTTCAGTGTTACATGATCCTTCAAAAATCATTCTAATATGCTGATTTGGTGCTCAATTATTATTATTATTATTTCAAGTGAAAAATCTGAATTATTCCAAACTTTTGGCCTGTAGTGCATTTCCTCATTTGATTTTTATAACTATTCTTTTTTTAATTGGAGGTGAGAGAAACTGTTGAGCCACTGAAAAAGAAGCTGAAAGAGACAGAGATGGAGCGAGAGAAGCTGAGAAAACAGCTTGCAGAGACGGTCAAAAGAGAGAAGGAGGAGAGGAGGAAGATGGAGGAGGAGTGTGAGCGAAGAATGCAGGAGGTGAAGGTCAAGGGAGAGGAAGCAGTAAGGAGGCTAAAGGAGAAGCAGGAGGAGTTAAAGAGAGGTGAGAGGTTTTTTAAGACCCTTAACTCATATCTGAAACGTATTATATAAAGTTTAATGCAGTTCATGTTAACAATCGTTTTCTTTCACAGCTGTGACGTTATCAGAGGACAAAAATTCTGAACTCACAGCAGAACTGAATTTGCAGACAGAAGCAAAACAAAGTCTTGGTAAGCAGGACATCATTATAAAACTACTGGCCAGCTGTTTCTACTACCACTACTGTCCACAAAAATGGAACTGTAATAAAATCTTTAAAAATCTTTCATTTTATTTTTTTCCCTTATTTTTGAGCTGTACAAAATAATCAATACAATGATTTATGTTTCTCTTAACTATTAGTAAATATATGGAATAATACAGGACAGGGGTTAAGGACCCCCTTCTTAAAATGCAATGACAACTATTTAATAAATATATTTATTTTTATATATACTGTATACACTCACCAGCCATTTTTATTAGGTACAACGCAAATATCTGATTAGCAATCACATGGCAGCAATTCAATGCATTCAAGGGTAGTTTACACAACAATGTTTTCAACTAAAAAGGAAAACGTTTTATTAATTTTGGCCGTTCATTTACACAACAGCAGCATTTTGGGGACATGAAAAAGCTAACTTTTGAAAATGGGTTTCAAAGTATTTGAATGTGATACCGCTATCGTCTCCGTGTAAACTACAAAAACGTGAATGTGTGAAAACGGTGACGTCATTCACTTGCATATTACGTGTTCACTTTGAACGTGGCACTGTTGTTGGTGGAGTATTTCAGAAACTGCTGATTTACTGGGATTTTTACACACAAGCATCTCTAGGGTTTACAGAGAACGGTCCGAAAAAGATCAAAGCAGCAGTACTGTGGGCAAAAATGCCTCGTTGATGCCAGAGGTCAGAGGAGAATGGCCAGACAGGTTTGAGTTGATAGAAAGACAACAGTAACCCAAATAACCACTTGTTACAACTGAGATCTCTGAACGCACAACACGTCAAACCTTGAGGCAGAGGTGCTACAGCAGCGGAAGAACACACCGGGTGACACTCCTGAAACTGAAGCTACAATTTGCACGGGCTCACCAAAATTGGACAATAGAGGATCTCGATTTCTGCTGCAACATTCAGATGGTAGGGTCAAAATTTAGCATAAAAAAACGTGAAAGCATGGATCTACAGTATCTGCCTTGTATCAGCAGTTCAGGCTGCTGGTGGTGTAATGTTGTGGGGGATATTTTTCTCGGCACACTTTGGACCTCTAAGTTCCAATTGAGCATAATTTAAGAAGGTGCCACAGGCAACCTGACAATTGTTACTGACCATGTCCATCCCTTTATAACCACCGTGTTCCCATCTTCTGATGCCTACTTCCAGCAGGATAATGCACCATGTCACAAACTCAAATCATCTCAAACTGGTTTCTTGAACATAATGAGTTCACTAAACTCAAACAGCCTCCACAGTCACCAGCTCTCAACCCAATAGAGCACCATTAAGATATGCTGGAACAGGGGATTTGCATCATGGATGTGTAGCCGACAAATCTGCAGCAACTGCGTGATGTTATCATGTCAATATGGACAACAATTCTCTGAGGAACCATCAGCACTTTGTTGAATCTGTGCCATGAAGAAATAAGGCAATTCTGAAGGCAAAACGGGGTCCAGCCCAATACTAGCAAGGTGTACCTAATAAAGTGGCTGGTAAATGTGCATTTTCAGCATTAAATAATTGGCATTTATATCATCATTAAATTACTGAAAAAAAAATCCAACTATTAAAAGTGATGTTAGATGTATAAACCTAAAGAAGAACATTTTTAATTTAATTCAAATGATTTGCACTATTTAAAATAAATATGTAAAAGCAGCTTTAAACATATACAGTAGTGCCTTACAACTCAGTAAGCAAGGAGGAACTTAATACAAACTGTAATTGAAAATATGTATGTCATAAGGAAGGACAGATGACCTGTAACAAATAAATATAATTTTTACAAAGAAAAGGCAGATTTGGTCTTTTAACAATTTCACACTGTTTAAAACTATGACTGTCAATAGAATAAAATAATCGTTATCAATCTCGAAAATAATAAAACATCTAATTCTATAAATGAGTTAAAAATATTGCATTAAACAATTTTAATATCTTGTTCTTGACAGCCCTGATAAATACTTTTGTAGAATATTTTATTATTGTAGAATTTTCTCTCCACTTTTTTGAGGTATACACCCCCTCTGGGATTATATAAGGAATGGATTACTTTTTTTTTCTATAGAAAGTGAGAGGGCTGCACTACAGGAGCAAGTTCATCATCTGCATAATTCACTAGAGACCATGTTAAAAGAGGTGGAGGAGAGGAGGAAAACCCTGGAGAAGGAGCTCAGAAGTACACAGACACTGTTAGACAAAGAAAGCGCCAAAAACCACAGTGTGCAACGCCAGCATGAGGTGTGTCAGTGTGATTACTGTGATAACTATCATAATATTAAAATCAACAAGAACAACTGTAACAATGTTTCCTTCCATAACATGATATTCAGTGAGGAAAAAAGTGTTGAGCTCGTCTTGATTTCATCTAATTCGATATGAACATGGTCATTGTGTGCACAGGCTCTTCAGGTGAAGCAGACAGCTCTCCGGAAGCATCTGGATGTGCTGGTTCAGAGACTGAGGATCTACATACAGTCTGGAAGAATTGTGAGGATGAAAAAGCTGATCTTGCCAACAAACTCGCAGAGATCGTACAAGACAAGAGACACACTTCAGGAGCAACTCACACAGCAGCAGGTAAACATCTACAGTCAAAAATATTTGGAAAGACTAAATCAACCTGATTACATTAGGTCACACCAGAGTTTTTTTTCTCTGCAGTCCCAGTGTAGTCACTGTGTATTGGAAGCAAAGCAGCAGACACAAATCACAGAACTGGAGGAGAGTATGTCTCGTCTGAAAAGAGATGCTGGAAGAAGCTGCTCAGAGGAGAGCGAATACTGGTGGGCCTTTCCTGAGCTTAATCCACCGCGCAGCACCACAGAGTGAGTGAACCTCTGCCACTCCTGCCTCTTAAAGTTGACATGAAAAACAAGTTGCAATAGACTTTTCTTCCTATTGTGACATAATCCGAGTGAAACGGCTTCTCGAACAAGAAAAAATGAAGGGCGGGACTTGATTGGATTGTTGTGGTTTGCTATTCGGTGAGTGACAGGTTGTCCGCCCTCGCGCGGTAAACACATCCTCAGAAAGAGAAAAGATGTCACTGCAGGTGGAAGAGAGTTATTTTGATTAAAGATTACATGGGCACATGAATAAAAAAAAAATAATGATGTACGCCAATCATTTATAATAAATACAATATTGCAATACTGCAATATTCCATAAAAAACAAGAATTGTCCATTTTTATTTATGGTGACTTTAAGTATGAAGCAATTTCTTATTCCAGACCAGAAATTTATTCAGAAGGCAGTGGATATTTATACTCAGTGTAAAATGTAGGTGCTATTTACAGTGAGAGCAAGTATTGGTAGATACATTTATATTTACATTTACATTTAATCATTTAGCAGACGCTTTTATGCAACGGACTTACAAATTAGTTTTTTTTATAATATATATTAATAGCCTTTAACACATTTCAGTCTCGTCTTTTTCTGTCAACGATATTGCATGTGTTGATATAGTCACAGTTATCGTTTAATGATGTGGGTGTCGTCTCTCATCGTCTTGTCTTAGTCAGGGGGAACAAGGTCAGCAACGTACATTTTTCGTCATAGTTTTCGTTAACGAAATTAACACTGGTAACAAAAAAATATTTTATTATTTATTTATTTTTTGACAAAATTTGAGACCCCCTTCAATGTTGCTTTTGAGGCTTTCGGGGGGGGGGGGGGGGGGGGGTCAAATGAATGAAATATGTTACCACACTTTAATATTGTTATTTGATACATAATTAAGGCCAATTATTAGATCACATTTATGTTTCCTCTCTTAAAAATAATAAAACCTCATTCGAAAGTCTGCATAAAAAACACCTGTTATTAAATTTTGTGTGATTTCCACACCTACCTGCCACTTACAACCGTTTCTCTGTGTGTGTCACAGCTACAGGTGATGTGATGTGTGATATGGAGCAGCAGCTGAAGGCAAACTCAGTGAGGATCAGGGTTCTGCAGCAGGAGAACGTCTCCCTGAGCAACAGTCTAGACAGACTGAAGGACAGAGAAGAAAAACAAAGATCTTCAGACTCTGGGATAGTAGAGATGGACAGGAGCAGAGAAGCTGCAGCGACGGGACCCTTGGAGAGCTCTAGCACCTCCTCACCCACCTCCCCTTCATCCATTCTTCATCATCAGACTCTCTACCTCTCTCTCCATCAAGATGTGGAAGAAAGATACATGAACATTCGTCAGGCTGCTCGCATCCGGTCTGCAGGCACACGCCGCAGGAGGAAGTGATGTCACTTAATAGACTGAGACTGGTCTGGAGATTGGGATATTAATGTGACTTTTGTGTTGTTTATTTGTATGACATTGAAATTACAATTTGCCAGACATTTGGCATTTTACGAATGTTGCAAAATGAACAACAAGCAACAGTGTTCATAGCAACAGTGTTGGATGAACTGGATCTTCAAATCCATGCTCTTCAGCAAGATGCTAAAAGATTCTGGTTGACTTCATCAAAATTAAATTATTTAGGTTTTGTCAATATCATCACTGTTTGTAAACACACACACACACACGGGTTCCCCCTGCAAAAAAAAGGAACCTGTAAATTGATAAAATTCATTCCTTTCATAGTAATGCCCTCCTGCTCATATTTGTCTGTTTTCTTCGAAAAACACGTTAAGGTCACCGCCGTGCTACTAAAAGGTGAATATTGATAAAAACGAAAGCAGAATTTGTCCTGCTCGTCTTGCGTCATAGTTTCCGTACTGTGTTTGATTGGCTCGCGGCCGCTTTTTCTCTATTTGAATCCCTTTGAATCTAGTAACAATGTAGATAAGAGGAGGGGAGGGGCTGGATTCTGGAATGGTATTATAAGTGTAAATCTAAGTATAGCCTATACATTTTCGTCACATCATGGCCATTATGTTGGTCGATTTATAAGACATGCAAAATTGGAAGACATTTGAGGTATTTTTTTGTAACCAGCCAGCCGTGAATGAAGCCGTGTTTCTGAGGCACTGCTTTTGGAGGGAGGAAGCGCGTGTGTGCAAGAGCATAAGTGGGTTTCTCTATTATTTTAAAGCTCTTTTGTTTTGTATTGATTTATTAATTGGCTTTAGTTTGTACTATTTTAACAGTATATACAATTTCCGTCATATGTGGATTCTGCGACTGCGAGTAGGCTATACATTTTCTACCACAATGAACAATCTGACTGACATTGGCTATTTTACTAGAATTAAATGTATCATGTGATCTTCTACAAATGTTGCAAAACTTTACTAGTTTGCTTACATTTTTCCTGCAAGTCTTTTTTTCATGTTGGAATATGTACGGACTTTGTGCTGTACGTGCCCTTGATTTTCTAAAACGATTATCACATTAGGCCTGCCTACTTCATAATAAACATAAAGTTATTTTAAAGAATCCATTTTCTACACATAGTAGCAACGTCAAAAGAGCACTATACTACCTGGCTAATTATTACTTTCTTGTTTCTGTAACTGTCAGAGGTGTATAAAGTAGAAGTAGAAGTAGAGAAAAAGTAGAAGTCCTGCCATGTTTTTATTCCAGCCATGAACTGATTGACTGTTGATTTCAGCTGATTTCTGTCTCCTGACTGAAAAACTGCTAATAAGCAAATCCAGGTGATTGGAACAAAATACTGAGGAGGACTTTTACTTTCTGAACCTGGACTTTACACCTCTGCATAACAATGCCACATGCCAGCCAAGAGTAACGAAATAAACCAGAACTGGACCTTATCTGAGCCACAAAATCTGTGTATATTAAATATGGAGTCATCTCAGCCTTAATAAAGCCTGTTAACAAGCAGAATCACTGAAGGAAAGAAGAGAACAGAAAAAGAGACGAGCAGAAACACAAGTTCTGAACTACAACTGACTTCAGACACAGTCTTAGATGAAATCAACTGAAGAGAAAAGAAGACATTAAATCTGAAGATCTCAGCAGAGGAGGATTAAACAACTCCACAGAAGTTTTTATTGAGAATTAACAGAGGTTTAACTCTGCTTCATTTGAAGTCACCATAATAGTGATTAGTGTTTCCATTAGTTGGGCTCTTAACTCTTATTATATATTTTATCTCTTTTGGCTGCTGTGACAGTGTGTTTGTCAAACACATTTACAGTAGCAAAGAAAGCTAAAGAGAAATTAGATCAGGTGATGATGGTTACCTGTTCATGGTTGTGTAATTGTCATGAAACAGGCTGATTTGATTCACTGAGGATTTTATAATCTAACAATTATGTTATTCCGCTAATATATTCACATCACAAACCCTGTGTAACTGCAGCATGAGATCCAACAATTTAACAACCGGTTTAAATATTTTAACAGACATAAAATGCAAAAAAAAAGGCATTTTGCTGACACACACAGATATCAACAATCAGCACATGAATCTCAACAATGGTGACAATCACAACTATTTAGATAAACAGATTAATTCAGAACATCACTGAAAAGCTACCAATTCACAACAAAAAAAAAAACAGCAAAAAATAAAAGCAAATATTTAGAATCAAACAAAATTATAGGACAATTCAGCATAATTTTTTCATGTTGCAATGCATGCTGGGAGTTTTGTACTAGACTGGTACCCAGCATGCATTGCAGAAAAGTACTTTTGATTGTCACCATTGTTGAGATTCATACACTGATTGTTGATGTCTGTGTGTGTCATCATAAATTGACCTTTTTGTTCTCATGTTTGTTAAAGTCTACTAACTTATTGTTATAATATTGCTGGATCTCATGATGCAGTAACAGGTTTTGTGTTGTGAAAATAAATTAATTTGACAAAATAATTATTCAATTAAAATATCTCAGTGAATCAGACTATTTCATGATGATAACAAAACCATCACCAGGTAACCATCATCACCTGATCCCGTTTAACTTACTTTGCTACTTTAAATGTGTTTGACAAACACACTGTCACAGCAGCCAAAAGAGATAAAATATATAATAAGAGTTAAGAGCCCAACTAATGGAAACACTAATCACTGTTGTGGTGACCTCAAATGAAACAGAGTTAAACCTCTGTTGATTCTCAATAAAACTTGTGTAGACGTCTGACAGAAATAAAGTCAGTCTGGTTAGTAATAAGTGAAGCTGGTAATGCTGTTTGTGGAGTTGTTTAATCCTCCTCTGCTGAGATCTTCAGATTTAATGTCTTCTTTTCTCTTCAGTTGATTTCATCTAAGACTGTGACTGAAGTCAGTTGTAGTTCTTGTGTTTCTGCTCGTCTCTTTTTCTGTTCTCTTCAGAGGTGTAAAGTCCAGGTTCAGAAAGTAAAAGTCCTCCTCAGTATTTTGTTCCAATCACCTGGATTTGCTTATTAGCAGTTTTTCAGTCAGGAGACAGAAATCAGCTGAAATCAACAGTCAATCAGTTCATGGGTGGAATAAACACATGGCAGGATTTCTACTTTTTCTCTACTTCTACTTCTACTTTATACACCTCTGGCACTGTATGTATCTGCACAAAATATTGCATCTCCATGCACAGGCATATTTAAATGGCCCAGTTAGCTATCAGTTGAGAATTACACACTGTTTTAGTTTAAAGGTATAATCTAATTTGTAATTTTTAAATTGCCAGAGATTTGCATACACAACATCATAGTGGATTTTATTTCTCCTTGGTGAGATCATTACGACTGTATTATAGAGGTTTATTAATTTTGCTTAATTTATTAATTATGGGTTTTGTAATATTTTCTTGGTCCTATCAGGTCTGCTGAATATGTAGACTCGCTGCTCCTCACTCATAAAGTCAGCAGTCTCTTTGAGGAGGATCTGAAGTCAAAAGTCCATCAGATTAAAATGAAGAGAAATTCTGTTAAAAGATCAAAAACCAAACAATCATCAGCAACAAGCAGATGCCGGTATAAAAGGTCCAAAGGTAAGTTCAATTTAGGTATTAGCCTACCTATTTAAACACTAAAACAGCACAAAGACTACAAGGCTGCCATCCCACGTTAGTTATCTGTTCATAGCACTGATGTTCCTGAAGCAAAGGAGTACACAACTCATTTTTATTTCTTATTGCAAGTTAGATGCCGATTAAAGGCACATTTACAATTGCTCTGCAACATTTCACAGGCAAAATCCAATCATTCAGCGTGAATCCATGTGATCTGGAATGTCATGTACAAAATTGCTGCATTAACCAACAGTAAACTGCTTGTTGCTTACTGAAAGTGACTTCTGTGTGAGCGGTGCTTTATGCATTGCTATACTATTGACAATAAACCTTTTTCGCCTCCAAAACTGAAATGTGTGCATACTGCATATTAAATATCTAATTGAATTCATATTCTTAAAATTTCAAGCTGTTTATAATGTCTCCATCCTCTCTTTGTTTTTCCACATATCTCCTGTTGAAGCGGACCCAGAATCAGAAAACAAACCCCCTTGCCCAAGTCCAGTGCAAAATAAATCTGGTAAGAAACACTGTAAAACTGTAAGTTGAATAGGTGTCATTTGGGAGGGTTGGTTTTACAGTGAATTGTCATTTTAGTCTGTTTAAAACTTATAGAGAATTCATTTAACATCAATCATGGGTCAGGTAGGTCTACAGCATTATCATTATGTTAACCATCAGTTTTTGACGGGTCATTTCTGTTTTTGTTTCTAATTTCTCTCAGCAAGGGACCATGTAAGGACAATTTTAGCTCATACTCCTTCACGTCTGAATGTCACTGCTTCAGCGGATCATGGAAGTCCAGTCAGTGCTCCAACAATTAGCCAGACAAGTGTGAACGGAAACTTAACTATAAATCAAAACTGTAAGTTTTTTTTTTACCAGCTGTGATTTGTAAATGTATAATATATCTAGAGAAAATAATACTATGCCTCTTTAGTTACAATGGTCTTGCAGAATCCCTCTGATGATTATCCTTTGGCTGAGGTAAGTGAGATGTCTTAAAGATTTTTATTGATAATATTTGAAACTTCACCTCATGAAATTGCATTTGAAAATATTAGTGGCATAAATATAACTCCCTTTATTGCTTTCTTTCTGCATTAGGATCACTCAGATGGGGGGACATATAATGAATATCAAAATCTTCCTTCACACAACACTGAACAGTAAGTAACTTGCAAAAAAATCAATTGCATTTAGGTGTTAGTGTCAGTTCCTGTAAAAAATGTCTTGTTAAAAGAATGGAATATTCTGTCACCACAACAAATGAAATGTGGAATCTCTTACTCAATCCCTCTAGCGCCACCAACTGTCCAAAGTTGCACTCGTGTTTAAGCTGATAACTTTTGAACCGTAAGGGCTAGAAATTCTTTTCCCAACTGATTCCTTGGCTTAAGGCGATTCGTTTTTATGGACATATTTCATATAGCTACTCTAGTGCTCTAAACATGAACCAGCACCGCGTATGCGCACATGAAATAAATATATGTGTAAATAAGGGTACTTATTTGGAGCCGTGCACCTGATCATGAACGCGATGACACAATGGATTATTCTGATACACAGAAGACAATATTCTTTCTGTTAAACTGACGCGTCATTTGTTCAGAGACTGTAGTGCTTGTAAATTTATGAATATATATTATTATTAGACCTTTTAAATGTTCATTTAAATGTTCATACTTACGATTAAACTAAACTAATCACTCAGAACTAAATATATTCCTTATGGAGTTCTAACACAAAAAAATCCCACAGAAGCACGTAGCCAAGCAAGGTAGCTTTGACTTGGCCTTTCCGCTCGTATCTTCATGAAACATACATCGATCGTGAAAACTGGAACATCGTTATTTACAGAAGGAGCTCACTATTAAAAAGAGCCCAAACTCAATATAATCCATCATCAACGTTGCATTTTAGCTTATAACTTCATGAAGCATGCACAAATCGTTGAAAATGGTACAACATTGTTTACAGCAGACTCTCAAGATTAAACATAGCCTAAACTCAGCATAATTCATCTTTCAGGTCTAAAGATATTCCTCATGGAGTTGTCACACACAAACCCGCAAGCCTTGTATACTGATGACGTGGTTTTGCTCATAACTCCAGGAAGCATGCATAAATTGTGGAAAATGGCACATCCTTATTTACAGCAGATTGTTACGATTAAAAAGAGCCCAAACTCACCATAATCCATCCCTCAGATCTAAAGATATTCCTCATGGACTTCTAAAACATGAACCTGCACAGGCGCACATCCAATGAAGGATATAGATGGTGCACTGATGTGACGTTTCAGCTCATAACTCCATGAAACATGCAGTTGTGCAAAATAGAACATCTTTATTGACAGCAGAGTCATACGATTACAAAGAGCCCAAACACAACATAATCCATTGCGTTGATAACGCGATATTCCTTACGAAGTGATGCATACGTGGCTAAAAAACATGTCTCTCATCTTTCCGCAATGCAATGTGTTTTCCAATGTTCCCTGAACCGTCCGTGCTTGTTTTCACACCACTTTGATAAACTCTTAAAAGAGTAGTTCACTTTCAAATGAAAATTAGCCCATGATTTACTCACCCTCAAGCCATCCTAGAATTTTACTTTGTAACGTGTTAAATATGAATATTTTTGTGAAGTTCGTTTACGATGGATGGATGCACGTTTTTGAGCTTCAATCTGCAATCCACTGCCATTCTAAAACTTGGAAGAGCCAGGACATTTTTTAATATACAGGTCCTTCTCAAAAAATTAGCATATTGTGATAAAGTTCATTATTTTCCATAATGTAATGATAAAAATTAAACTTTCATATATTTTAGATTCATTGCACACCAACTGAAATATTTCAGGTCTTTTATTGTTTTAATACTGATGATTTTGGCATAAAGCTCATGAAAACCACAAATTCCTATCTCAAAAAATTAGCATATTTCATCCGACCAATAAAATAAGTGTTTTTAATACAAAAAAAGTCAACCTTCAAATAATTATGTTCAGTTATGCACTCAATACTTGGTCGGGAATCCTTTTGCAGAAATGACTGCTTCAATGCGGCGTGGCATGGAGGCAATCAGCCTGTGGCACTGCTGAGGTGTTATGGAGGCCCAGGATGCTTCGATAGCGGCCTTAAGCTCATCCAGAGTGTTGGGTCTTGCGTCTCTCAACTTTCTCTTCACAATATCCCACAGATTCTCTATGGGGTTCAGGTCAGGAGAGTTGGCAGGCCAATTGAGCACAGTAATACCATGGTCAGTAAACCATTTACCAGTGATTTTGGCACTGTGAGCAGGTGCCAGGTCGTGCTGAAAAATGAAATCAGATGGAAGCATGAAGTGCTCCAAAATCTCCTGATAGCTAGCTGCATAGACCCTGCCCTTGATAAAACACAGTGGACCAACACCAGCAGCTGACATGGCACCCCAGACCATCACTGACTGTGGATACTTGACACTGGACTTCAGGCATTTTGGCATTTCCTTCTCCCCAGTCTTCCTCCAGACTCTGGCACCTTGATTTCCGAATGACATGCAAAATTTGCTTTCATCCGAAAAAAGTACTTTGGACCACTGAGCAACAGTCCAGTGCTGCTTCTCTGTAGCCCAGGTCAGGCGCTTCTGCCGCTGTTTCTGGTTCAAAAGTGGCTTGACCTGGGGAATGCGGCACCTGTAGCCCATTTCCTGCACACGCCTGTGCACGGTGGCTCTGGATGTTTCTACTCCAGACTCAGTCCACTGCTTCCGCAGGTCCCCCAAGGTCTGGAATCGGTCCTTCTCCACAATCTTCCTCAGGGTCCGGTCACCTCTTCTCGTTGTGCAGCGTTTTTTGCCACACTTTTTCCTTTCCACAGACTTCCCACTGAGGTGCCTTGATACAGCACTCTGGGAACAGCCTATTTGTTCAGAAATTTCTTTCTGTGTCTTACCCTCTTGCTTGAGGGTGTCAATGATGGCCTTCTGGACAGCAGTCAGGTCGGCAGTCTTACCCATGATTGCGGTTTTGAGTAATGAAACAGGCTGGGAGTTTTTAAAAGCCTCAGGAATCTTTTGCAGGTGTTTAGAGTTAATTAGTTGATTCAGATGATTAGGTTAATAGCTCGTTTAGAGAACCTTTTCATGATATGCTAATTTTTTGAGATAGGAATTTTGGGTTTTCATGAGCTGTATGCCAAAATCATCAGTATTAAAACAATAAAAGACCTGAAATATTTCAGTTGGTGTGCAATGAATCTAAAATATATGAAAGTTTAATTTTTATCATTACATTATGGAAAATAATGAACTTTATCACAATATGCTAATTTTTTGAGAAGGACCTGTAACTCAGATTGTATTCGTCTGAAAGAAGAAAGTCATATACACCTAGGATGGCTTCAGGGTGAGTAAATCATGGGGTAATTTTCATTTGAAAGTGAACTACTCCTTTAACGAGTGCCTCTAAACTGGAGTGTACCGCCTGCGGCTGCGAAAAAATTCATAATCATATTTTTCAAAACTACTGGCTTGATTAACACAAAATAGGCGTCATTTGAAAGCTTAGAGTCTGAACTTTACAATGAATGTGTAAATTCTGATTTGATTAACTCCTAAGTAGTGCTGAGTTACTTGCTGATAAATAGAATTTCGTTTTTTCATAATCTATAAAATACTTTTTTGTAATGTGTACTGCAATGTGTCGGAAACATCATACAGCCCAAGAAACATTCACAGATCGTTGAAAATGGCACATAATTTTTTACAACATATTATTACATTAAAATGAGCCCAAAATGAACATAATCTATTGCGTTGATCACAAGATAATCCTCATGAAGGAACAATTTTAAAAACGCCCATTAGGGGACGTCAAGGACTGAACAAAAAGGCTATCTTGGTTGCAACTGCAAAATGCTGCAACTTTAGATAACTTTATGCACCACAAAATTTGATCCAGGTGCAGCTCACATGTAGAGGGACTTCACCAAAAAAAAAAAAAAAAATCCTCCTTACTTATTTCTGTCCTCCTTACTTATTTCTGTCCTGAGTTATTCCATGTCAAATAATAAAGATATGCAAAATCAAAAAATATATATATTTATATATATTTTGTCTTTTATCAGCAGTTTCTCAGCTTGAGAATTTCCAAATGTAATGTAATGTATATTTTAGAAAAATTTCAAAAGTGTTTTATCAAACGAAATCTACCTTTTGACTCTCCTTGTTATAGGTTTGGAGTTATGAGTCTTTAGTTTTGTGTGTGTCACTTAGAAAAAACAACAACTCTAAAAATGCCCTCAGGGCTTAAGGGGATTACTGTTAAATTTAGACTTTTATTCACTATAAACATTGATCAACGCAGGCCAAATATGGTAAATGAAAGCATAACCATACTTGCATAGAAAAAAATGTAGCATTGGTGCATGTTGATTCAGAGCTTGCTTCATCTGAAGTCTTCATAATAGGCTGGATTCAAACTGGAGCTGACATACTCTCTAGTTACCTCAGGATGGGGCATCCCAAGATAAAACAGAGAAGCAAATAGAAAATAATTAGCGTAGCTGCTGTTCATAACATTAGGCAAAGATAATCATGTGCATTTGATCTGATATAACTGGAGTACAAGGTTATGAGATGCATTAAATGAATGCTAGGCTAAAGAGATGCGTCTTTAATCTAGATTTAAACTGGGATAGTGAGTCTGAGCCCCGAACATTATAAGGAAGGATATTCCAGAGTTTAGGAGCCAAATGTGAAAACGCTCTCCCTCCTTTAGTGGACTTGGATATTCTAGGTACTACCAGAAGCCCAGAGTTTTGTGACCTTAAAGAGCGTGATGGATTGTAAGGCGATAGAAGATCAGTTAAATACACAGGAGCTAAACCATTTAGGGCCTTATAGGATAGTAGCAATACTTTGTAATTGATACGGAACTTAATAGGTAACCAGTGTATAGATGATAAAATTGGTGTTATATGAGCATATTTTCTTGACCTAGTAAGAACTCTAGCAGTTGTATTTTGGACTAATTATAGATTGTTTATTGAGGATGCAGGACAACCAGCTAGTTACTACAGTAAAGTAATGCATTACTTGCTTTGACACGTGAAAACAAACCTTTTATTCACATGTTTATTAATGAATAAAAGCCCAATAAATGTTACATAGTTTGTATAGTCTATACATTTGAATTACAATAATAATGAGCAAAGTGAAAAAATGAACTTTTTCTTGTAGGGTCCTTCAAAAATGTAAAAGCTCTCAGCGCTTACATCATCAGAGACGCTTGTCCTTCAAAAATTGTCAGGAGCAACCGACATTAACTCTTGCAGAGGTGAAAAAGAACACAAATCACCTAAGAGAGGTTAGTAAACCAAGTACCATATTTTGATTTCTTATCATTTGGCTTTTTACCCACTACAACAGTTTGGAATATTGGATTTTTTAAGTTGTTGAAAGAGGTCTCTTGTGCTTACAAAGGCTGCATTTATTTGATAAAAAAATACAGTAAAAACAATTTAAAATAACTAATATAATGTATTTTAAAATGTTATTTATTCCTGTGATGGCAAAGCTGAATTTTCAACATAATTACTCCAGTCTTCAGCATCACATGATCCTTCAGAAATATGTTGATTTTCTTTTCTTTGAAGTCTAAGTAATATCATTTTAATTTTAGGTTATTGTAATTGGAAAGATCTTTGAGAATCAGCCTGCAATCAACAACATCCTACCCGATGAAGAAGGGATGCAATATTCTCATCACACCCTGTATGATAACACTGCAAAAGTTCACTTGAGTTTAGCAGATAGATTTACTGTAACCCTCAATCAGTGGTATATATTTACAAGTCTTTCCATCTGTGACTTTGGCGAAGGAAATGTACTCTGTTCAACCGAACTCACAACGCTGGAGCCATTTACTCCTTTAGAAGACAATTTACAGGAGCCTGAAGAGACAACCATCTCAGGGCTGGTCATTGAAGCATTACTGAACTTTGAATATTTGTGTTCATGCGGTGCCACTCTCTCTCTCTCAAATTCAAAACAGTTCAAAATTAAATGCAAGGAGTGCAGAAAAAGCTGCAGGTGTGAAAGCGTTCAAAACCGAGCCAAGGCCAATGTAACCATCAAACAGCTCAATGGAACAGAGCAGAGAGTGGTGTTAAATGATACACTGCTGCACTCCATTGTCCGCTTTAAGAGAGAGGGATACTGTGACAGTCAGCTGCTAGAGGAGCGTCTGCTGAGAGCTGAGAGAATGACTGTAGTCTGTGTGGATGATGAGCCTCGGCGTGTGCAAATAGAAGCAGTGGAAGAAGCAAAGGATGTGACAAAATCCCTTTTTTCTAAGTTTAAATGTTGTGTGTTATGAAGCCTTGTCCATAAAAGGTGCAGTAAGTGATTTACAAAAAAAAAACACACACACACTTGTATCCAATCAGCAGTAGGAGGCCGATACACTCATGAAGGGGGAGGAGAGAGAGTGAGCAAGAGGGAGTTTTGAAGAAAGACTGTAGAAAGAGAGATGGCTGAGAGACATTACAAAAGAGAAAATGTCAGAGAAATATCACTGGAAAAAGAAGGGTTATGATCAGGCAACAGCTTAATATTAGAAAAGTCCTAAGCGGGAAAGCCTAAAAACGGATGCAGAGGTTCTAGTGTTTCTGCTCCATACGTAACATTTTTATTGTGTGCTGCTGGCGACTAACAACAAGCTCTTACTTGTATATACTCTTGTGTACTGTATTTTAATTTTTTGCTCTTCCTCGTCATTCATTTGTCATCTTTGCTTTATTTTTCGGGAAGCATTATTTTGCTTCACTTCAGCTATGATAAAGATATGTTAAAGAGACATTGTGTGTTTGTGCATTTTGTGGGCGGAGCAATGAGGGGAGGGGTGTGTTCGTTTGGGTTGATTTCAAATACCAACAATGTTTCTCAAAAAATTGTTTCAAGTTCTTTTCACTTCAATGAATGCATGTTAAAACATGTTCATCACAGAAGAGATGTATTCAAGTCATTATGTATGATTGCTTACTAATTATGTATTTACTACATTATTTAATCAATCATCCCTCTATTGACTTGGCAACATGCATACAGGTTCTCTTACGAGAGTATCTCTCGTACTGCGTAATATCTTACGCTATGGGGAAAACCTCTTTTCCACGAGATATTGAAGCCAAAAATTATCCTTAATTTTGAATTAATGTAAAACGCTGTGCGGCAGCATGCAGACATAGGCAAGACGGCTCGCGCGCCTATTGGCTGCCCTGCGGCAACAGCAGCAGCCTATCGAGAGAGGCCCTGCGTGACGTGATACCCAATGGGGGCGCTTCGCGCCCATTTCGTCACGTCCCGCCAGAATAGGCGTGGCCTTGGCCTATAAATACGCTCGACAGGCTGATACAAACTGATTTTCATCTCTTCAGCGAAGCACTACTGCATCGCTGGATCCGGAGTGAGAAGCCGCGCCGTCTGACTGTAAGCCTTCTGCGGGACGAGCCTTCGAGCCTGAAGCCGCTGGCCTTCACCTCGCCGCCTTCAGCCGCCGTACCTGCTACGCTTTCCGGCGTCAATATCCTTTTACTCTGCTGAGAGTGTGTGTTCGCCGTCGCGACTCACACTCTCTCTCTCTCTTTATCTAAAAGAGCAGCGTCTTTTTTAAGATGCTTCGTTCCTGTGGCTCGTGCCGAGCCGCACTCAGCGACGGGGACCGCCATTTCATCTGCGTTTCCCGCCTGGGTAAGGATCATGCAGCTCTCGCGCTCGCTGAGCGAGCTATTGCCATGGTGACTCTGAGGACTCGCCTGGCATTTTTTCTCCGAGTCTGCACTCCCGCCCGCTGTAGTGCCGCGCCGTAAAGCGCCGTACTCAGCGGGTCCCCGAGCCTTCTCCAGCCCGTGAAAGCTCGCCGGTTCGCCCGCCAGCTTCACCAGCTTCAATCGAGTCGCTCACTGACGGACAACGGCCGCCGCGCGCCGCCGCCTCCGCCATTATGACGACGAGATAGCTGCATCTGTAGAGAAGGCCAGCTGCTCTATCCTGGCGTCGGACAGTGAGGATTGGGCGAGCTCTGTGGACCTCCCCCCTTCTGCCCGCGAGTCGTCAGGGAAACGGGCCAGCATCAAAACCGCGGCTAGCTTTCTTTACGTTATAAGAAAGCTACCCCGCCCCCGCCCCCCGTGGGCGTGCGTCACCGGCGAAATGAGGAAAGAGTGTGTTTTAGTCCCGCCGAGGCCGGACCAATCTCCATTTCTCAAACATTTCTCAGCTCCTCTTAGTTTGAGCGGCTGAAAATGTCAATATTGCAGCAATGAGCCTGTTGTATAACACGCACGCCTGCAAACAAACGCCGACACACACAAAACTGTGATGACGCTCTCTTATCTGCTCGAGCTAATTTAAGCTTTTGTCGTTTCCCCCTGTGGCTCAGTGGCGAAACCCAAAGCCTTCGCACGGGAGACCCGTGTTCGATCCCAGCTCTCGCAGCAGATAAAATTTAGTCTCGCCGCGGCCAGACTTACACCGAAACTTTTCGCTCGTTCAGTTCCAAGAAAATGCGACTGTTCCAGTGTATTTTGCAGTAAACAAGCCGGTACCATGGCCCGCTTGCCTGCACACAAATGCCGTTTCCACGGCGACCCAGAAAAATCATATAAGCAGTGTATTTTCTGGTATTCCGGCCACAGCCGATGGTGTTATGAGTGTAATAAAAATGCCCACAGCCCAGTGTTCATTTCTACACACAAACACAGCCCGCCACAGTGCAGGGCTCGCACAAATGAGATCGACTCATGTCAATTGTGCATTAAATGTAGTGAATGTGCCCACAACCCAGTGCCCACAAACACTACACACTGCATGTGCCACGTTTCTGTAAAACGAAACCAACACACATACAGTCAGCTAAGGCCCACGGTGTTTAAGTCTCGCCGCGGCCAGACTCCACCGAAACTTCTCGCTCGTTCAGTTCCAAACAATGTGACTGTTCCAGTGTATTTTGCAGTAAACAAGCCGGTACCACAGCCCGCTTGCCTGCACACAAACGCCATTTTTACGGCGACCCAGATAAATCCCAAAAAGAGTGTATTTTCTGGTATTCCGGCCACGGCCGATGGTGTTATGAGTGTTGTAAGAATGCCCACGTCTCAGTGCCCATTCCCACACACAGACACAGCCCGCCACAGTTCAGGGCTAGCACAAATAAAATCGACTCATGTCGATTGTGCAAAAAATGTAGTGAATGTGCCCACGACACAGTGCCCACAAACACTACTCGATGCGTGTCCCACGGTTTCTGTACAAACGAAACCAACACACATTCAGTCAGCGCAAGCCGACGGTGTTCTCAGTGCAGTGAGTGTGCCCGCTGTCCCGCGCCCACATTCCCTCACAGACACGCTCAACCCCACGGGGTTTTGTCCCACTCGCTCTCTCTCCACAATCTGTCATAGAGAAATCGAGCGCGACCAGGCTGCCCGCCGTGATCGGCGCGCCCCCCGCCTCGCACACTGTAAACACAGTGTTTATGTCTCAGCACACCGAAGCTCTGCGGCCGCCGCTATGCCGCGGCCAGAGCCCGGTTTTTATTCTGCCTCTAGCTATTCATGCAGATGCGTGGGCAAAGCTTCCCGGGGTATCAGAATGGGTGTTGAACACTATAAAAAGAGGTTATTCGCTACAGTTCGCTCGACGTCCCCGCCGTTACACGGCGCGAGTTGAAAATACGGTAAACAACGAAGTATCTCATCTACTTCGAGCCGAAATAGCGAAACTACTGGGCCTCATGGCCTCAGCATCTTCGGTATTTCAGCTGGGCCTGCTTCGCATGCGCCCACTGCAGTTATGGCTGAAAGCGCGAGTTCCACCCCGGGCATAGAGACCTCTGGTCTGTTTCGCCTCAAGGTCGACATGGAATGCGTTTCGGCTCTGGAACCTTGGAAAATAGCCGACTGGTATCAGTCAGGCGTGAGTCTGGGGACTCCCTCGAGTGTGAAGGTGGTGTCCACGGACGCCTCCACCTCGGGATGGGGAGCGCTGCTCGAGGGCAGACCGTTCTTTGGCCAGTGGTCAGAACGGGAGAAGCTTCTACACATAAACTGTCTAGAACTGTTGGCAGTCGACAACGCGCTACGGCGCTTTTGTCCCCAGTTAAAAGGCCACCACGTCTTGGTCCGGTCGGACAACATGTCAGTGGTGGCATACATAAATCGCCAGGGCGGCGTCAGGTCCCGAAACCTTTACAGGCTGACGGAACGCCTCCTGGTCTGGGCTCAGCACAACCTGCTTTCACTGAAAGCAGCGCATGTGCCTGGTCGCCTGAATCTGGGACCAGACAGTCTGTCCAGAAACAATGTCCCAGCAGGGGAATGGTCGCTGCACCCGCAGACGATCCAACTGCTGTGGGAGACATTCGGCAGAGCGCAAGTGGACCTGTTCGCGTCCCAAGAGAACGCTCACTGTCCGAGCTTTTTCTCCAAGAGCAGGGATGCGCTGGCCCACGTATGGCCCCGCTGCCCCCTCTATGCTTTTCCCCCCGCCTCGCTCCTGCCTCAAGTGCTGGAACGAATCAGGGAAAACGGATGCCCAGTGCTGCTCGTGGCTCCGCTCTGGACGAACCAGATTTGGTTCCCAGTCCTAATGCGGCTGACCAGCACTCCCCCGTGGCCTATACCGGTGAGGAGAGACCTCCTCTCTCAGGCAAAGGGCTCGATTTGGCATCCTCGCCCGGAATTATGGTCCCTACATGCATGGGCCATCAACGGGTACCCGCTAACCTCCCGGAGGGAGTGTTAAACACGATCACGCAGGCTAGAGCCCCGTCTACTAGACGGCTCTATTCCTCGAAATGGTCAGTGTTCTCTGCCTGGTGTCAAGCTCAGGGCTTTTCACCCGTAGACTGCGGGGTCACGGAAGTGCTCTCCTTCCTTCAGGAGCTGTTGGATAAGGGCAGAACCCCATCCACGCTCAAAGTATACGTGGCGGCCATAGCGGCGTTTGCAAAACCGACGTCTGGCCAGTCACTGGGGAAAAACGACCTGGTCGTGCGATTCCTCAGGGGAGCTCGGAGGCTGAATCCTCCCAGACCCCCCTCAGTCCCTGTGTGGGACCTTTCTACGGTTTTGGAAGCCATGAAAGGTGCCCCATTCGAGCCAATCCATTTGTCAGACATGAAACATCTGTCTTTCAAAACGGTGTTTCTTATGGCTCTCGCTTCAGTGAAGCGCATAGGGGACTTACAAGCGCTCTCAGTAAGCGCGTCATGTATGGAGTTTGGGCCTAATGACTCAAAAGTCATACTCAAACCAAGGCACGGGTACGTGCCCAAATCCCTCAACACACCGTTCAGGGCCCAGGTTATTTCCCTGTGCGCCCTCCCGGTTCATGATGAGGAGGAGGATGCGAGTCTCCTTTGCCCTGTCAGGGCACTGAGAGCTTATGTATCCCGCTCGTCTGTCTTCAGACAGACCGAGCAGCTCTTTGTTTTGTTCGGCGGACGCTCCAAGGGACTGGCCGCATCAAAACAGAGCCTATCCAGATGGATAGTCGATGCCATAGCGCTGGCTTACACTTCTAAGGGCCTGCAGTGTCCTTTGGGTGTCAGAGCGCACTCCACGAGAGGCGTGGCCTCGTCGTGGGCGTGGTCTAGCGGGATTTCCTTGCAAGATATCTGTATGGCGGCAGGCTGGGCCTCGCCGTCTACATTTATAAGGTTTTATAACCTAGAGGTTCCCGCCTTACAGGCCAAGCTGCTGTCGGTCTAGAATTCAGTACTATCTGCCCCGCTGCGCCGGCGCAGAATGCTGAGTTTTGCTTGTGCATCGCTCACTGATCGATAGAACAGCTCCATGGGTGTTGAATAACCCGTACTTATACCCAGTTCAGGCTGAACACGTTCACCCTGTCTGCGTGAAACACTGTTAACATAACTAGCTCCTGTGGGATGCTATTTCATGGGGAATGATGCTTGTAGCCTCTCTTCTCCGACTCTCTGTGAGTCTACGGTGATTATGCACTATATGAGCCCCGGGCTACTGCCCTTGGGACTTTGGTGTCGGATCCCAGTACGCACGGCGTGTTGCATTGTGTTCCCCATAGCGTAAGATATTACGCAGTACGAGAGATACTCTCGTAAGAGAACGTACTCGGTTACTAACGTAACCTCGGTTCTCTCTAGAGAGGGAACGAGTACTGCGTATCTTGCCGTGCATACAACAGCGCTGGTTCGCTTCAGTGATGAAAACCAGTTTGTATCAGCCTGTCGAGCGTATTTATAGGCCAAGGCCACGCCTATTCTGGCGGGACGTGACGAAATGGGCGCGAAGCGCCCCCATTGGGTATCACGTCACGCAGGGCCTCTCTCGATAGGCTGCTGCTGTTGCCGCAGGGCAGCCAATAGGCGCGCGAGCCGTCTTGCCTATGTCTGCATGCTGCCGCACAGCGTTTTACATTAATTCAAAATTAAGGATAATTTTTGGCTTCAATATCTCGTGGAAAAGAGGTTTTCCCCATAGCGTAAGATATTACGCAGTACTCGTTCCCTCTCTAGAGAGAACCGAGGTTACGTTAGTAACCGAGTACGATATTACTTCAAGGAAGATTACAACTCTAAACATTTCTACAGCAATTTCTTGCTTATTAATGTCCATTATTACGTATTTCCTTTAGATTTGTTCTTTCCTGTTTGTGCATGTTGTGTGTTTATTGCATATGCCTGTAGAATGTAAATTTGGCTTTATTAGAGACAGTTTTGACACGTTTTTAAACATGAAAAAGCAATGAAACAATGCTCCTACAGCATTTATTATTCATTGTTAATGTTAACCTTTACTCTCAACCTTTACTAATACATTTTTAAGATCAAAAGTTCTATCTGTTAACATTAGTTAATGCGCTGTGGACTAACATGAACGTTCACATTTTTTAAAGGTTAATAATTATGTAAAAAATATATAGCATATTGCTCGTTGTTAGTTAATGTATTATTAACTAATTTTAAGAAATCAGTATTTATTTGTATTATTTATTAAATGGGTATTTATTTAAGTGTTGCCCATAATTTCAACCTTGGCAACTGAAATAGATGTGAATGTTTACTGACAAAGACCTCAGTATGTTGTCATGGTAACCCTCATTCTGGAGTGAAACATTATTATCTTTTCACTACAGAGATCCATCAGTCTATCAGTGCTGTATGTAATATTGAATCAACTGCACACACAATGTTTTCTGTCACTGTTTCCTGTGGTAAACTCAAGGTACACACTGTACATATTACTGTATTGTGTTTATATGACTGACAAACTCAGCATGTAAAAGAGAAATTTAACCCCAGTGTTTTGTTCTGTGGCATTGTTGGGAATCTCATGTGCAGCTAAGCATGATGGGTGTCATATTATGGAGTCTGGGACTGGGTAGATCTTGGTTGTCAAGCTGAATCATTCATGTAGCATTTGGCAAACACAGCAAAAGCAAACGCTCCAGTTATCTATCTACACCTTGTTAAGCCGAGGTCATCTAGGTCAAACTAGTAATTGGAAAAAAATTCCCATGTGACTTTTCACAAATTCTGCTTAATCTAATAATCCATTCTTGTCGGATAGATATCTGTCATTGCTGATGTTAACGTTTTTACAGTTGATTATTTAAAAGAAAAAAAATACTATAATTTGTGTCACTTAATATAAAAATAAAAACTCCACAAAAAATATATATAAAAGAATACACCACATATTCTATGAATAACCAAACCATATGATGCTTCAAAACATTTATTCATCACTATATAATACAATCTCTCATAACAGAAAGTTACAAAGACAGAGGTATATGCTCATGACACAACAGAAGAAACTTCTTAATAACAAGTGGTGCTTTTTAAGAGAGATGAGTGCAAGTGAGAAGGGCATAAACAAACCAAACTGGTATACAGGAAAAGGTGTAGAAAGAGGTCAAGACAAAAAGAGGTGCTCCAAAATTTATTTTTAAACAAGATCTAAACTTTATAATGATTTTCATCTTTGATTCAATAATCCTAAATTCCACAAAATGACAGTCTATACAAGTCTAAAATAACAATTCTACAGTAGCTGTCATAGACGGTAGCTGTATGTAAAACTTTGGGAATGCTTCAGTATCTGAATCATTAAGGCCATTGGTTACATGTGCTATACAAACATATAGATATAATATTTACTTGTTAACTGGGTTTTGTGCCTTCATCTAGTCTTCAGTTCCTCATTAAGCAACTACATTTGGCTGCCAGAAAGACATGAACTGGATTATACAGCAGAGTGGACTGGCAGACATTTTTAGATATAAATTCAAGACAGCTGTTGAACAAAAGAAGGGAACGGACTGAGAATATAAACCCCCGTTAGAAGTGTCTGAATAAACACCAGGGCCAGTGCACTCAGTAAAGGGAGTATTTCATATGGACATTCGGGCAGCCACAATGTGATGTGTTGGACTTTTTACCCTTATCATGTGATAAAAATGTGATTAAGGACATAAACAGGACATTTGAAATTAAGGAGGGAGCAGTCACATTCTTTATATCAGTGAGGAAGTATACGAGTGCATGATTAAACAGAAACAGCAGGAAGTAGAATGACACATCATGTTTCTGAATGTGTGTAGTGCAGCTGAAGCTATCCGAGCGACAATAATAATCTCCGATGCACTGACTCTCTCTACAGGGATAATCTGGGTCAATCTGTGAGGGAGGGAACGCTGTAAATCTAGGGGGTGAGGGAGATTAAGGGGCTTGTGAAGCAGAATATCCATACTTGCTTTGCATGGAATATTATCTAGTATCTGCTGTCCAGCCAGTATCTATATAAAATGCACACTTCTATTATGCTTGTACCGAGGAACGGATCTGTTCTGTGCTTGTTTGTATTATATGTTAAAGAGAAGTATAGATTATTATTAGTTATTTAAGTTGTAAGTTCCTATCCAAAAACTCAAGGAGAAACTCGAGGTGAAGTGCTCTGAAGGGCACACTGGTGATCGGGGTGCCAGTAATTCACAAAACTGTGTGTGCAAGTTTGTCAATATAATTTTGAGTGTTCTATTCTGTTCTAACATAAAAAATATTTAATATTCATGGTCAATATAATATTTAAAGCTCAGTTTCTAATGCACACACGACACTTGGTCAAGTTTGTGCACACTTGGCAGGTTTGGTTTGATTAATATGAACTCTGGTGCTATTGCTCTGTTAGTTCGGTTAATTTGGATAAGTGTGAACGCTGCCATCTGAACCCTGTGCACACCAAACAAGCGGACTGAGACCCAAATTTTCAGGGGTTCTTAGTCTTCCAAACTAATTCTGGTGTGGTTTAAATGAATACAACACAGGCCAAAGATAAACAAATCAAAAACAGGATGTGATGTCACTAAAAAAGTATACTGCTCAAGCATACTTGGTTCTTCTTGTCATAAGACCTACGTTTCCCATTAGAGTTCAGTACAGGCATCGGAACTGCGTCTCCTTGAAGCACATCTTCATTTGAAAGTGCAATGGAGGAATTCCTACATGTTTTAATTCCTTTACACATTTTATAAGCTGTTTGAGAGTTCTAAGCTGGTAAAGATGTGTGTATATGTACACACATACAATAAGCGCATTTAGCACACAGCATTATTTTGGATGTTCGGCAAGTTCTGACGCAAAATAAACAGCATAAAAGCTGTTCAGTCAGGTTGTGACCTTATCCTCATGCCTTTTCTTTTGCATCTTTAGGTTTGATGTTAAAATTACAGTGTAAAACACTAAGGACTAATGTGTCATTTTCTTTTTTGGCCCAAAAGAACTAAGAAATTTAAGTGTGAATTTAAGTTTTTTTCTTCTTAATTCTGTAATCAGGACAGTTGTATCACCCTGTCATTTATTTGTTTTGAAAAAAAAAAATTTATAATAAAAGAGGTGTATTCAAGTAATTGTATGTATGAAATGTGTCACTGACCCAGATGCTAAAACAACCAGTCAATTCCAAGGTACCGATGCCAAATAAATGTCCCAGCTCAGTCACGTCACACTGTTTGAGTGTGTGTGAGAATAAGGGCAGTTTAGTGTGTGTGTGTGTGTGGTGTACACGTCACATGAGATGTGCAAATCTGAGTGTGGGAATAGGGATTAGTGAATGCTGGGTAAGTGTGTTTGCAAAGGTAAGGCAAGTGAGGAGTGTCAGTGGACACAAATGAAACAAGATCACTCAGGAACAGCTCATTCTAAGGTTATCATACAAACATACATAAGAAAAACAGAAAAAACTCAATTCACTTTAACATCATGAATAGTGACCATTATTAAAACCTGATTTTGGTTTAATTATACACTGAAAAATGAATAAATATACAGTTATGCTGTATTATAAATAAATATTCATGAGGTGCAGAAAAGCAATGGAAAACAAAACAAAGAGAAAAGGGTTGGAATCAGGGCCACAGGGGTTAGTGTGTGTTTAAGGAGTGTGTTTCTGACCCAAACACCCAAAAATAATGTATGTGTAAATATAGTAATGTTTGAGTATATTCATGCGATCCATTGTTGGTTCCTGCCTTCTGTTAAATTCAAAGTATGGCCATCAGAGTGAGTGTGTGTGGGTCTGATGGGGGAAGGGAGATAGATTTGAGTAGATCCACATGATCCCTTAACAGCATTTGCTTAGACACTCATAGACCTTTAAACAGACCCTATATTCTGTCTACCAACCAGTGATTGTCAGTATTTCCCACAGGTCTGCAGAAACCATAAAAATATCAGGTATCTGCCAGTAACTACACTCCAAATGACATTTCAACAACCACAGACTCTTGCATTATAGATTAATCTACCATCATACCTGTGCATTTCAGTGTTTGGACTACACAAATAAAAATGTTTCCTAAGAATATGCTCAAGCAACAACTTACATCAGTGTTTGAATGATAAACAGTAGTCTGTCTTAAAGGTTTCAGCTTTCACAGAGCAGCAATGCGGATCCACTCGGCTCTATATAAACACCATATAAAAACAATGGAGATAATGAAGCCGGTTGGGCCACAGAATTATGGTGCACTTCGCTTATTCTCATATATAATTTACATACAAGCCAGAATAGTTGCTAAAAGTAGCTTAACACAGTGGATATGTTATGTAAGAGAGAAAGTAAATGGCCCACAGTTATGATTAGAATGCTAACAAAGGACGATGATTGCATACAAAACAATCACTTACTGACTTTAGAAGAAATATTTCAAAAGCTCAATCTACAGCCTTTGTGGCATAATGTTGATTACTACAAAAATATTTAAACTTGTCCCTCCTTTTTCTTTAAAAAAAGCAAAAATCTGAGTTACAGTGAGACGCTTACAAAGGAAGTGAATGGGGCCAATCCGCAAACATTAAAGTGCCTTTACTATTTTTTTACTATTTTTTTTTAAACAAGGTTTAAAATAATTTTTTTGTGGTAATAAACATTATGCTTTACTTTTATTGAACCCAAAACATTCCTTTAATCCATTTTGTTGATGAACAGTTTGGTTTATCTTGACATGATGACAGCAGTAGTAAACGGAAGTGGAACATAAGAGAAAGAAAGCAAGAGTAATACAACAGGTAGGCATGCAGGTGTACTGTAAACACACCTCAGCATGATCAGATCATCTGCTGGCAGGTGGATTGTCGAGGGTTGGTGTGTGTGTGTTGTGAGTGTGTCCTTCAGGCTGGACGTTCTGCACTGTCTCCACAAGGCTGCCGCTGGGAAGGACCACGTAACGCGCTGCCACTTCCTGCCCCTGCTGTTCCCGTAAACCCTCCTTACTGTGCCAGACGCCATACCCGAAATACACCAGAAGACCTGTGACAGAGCAAGAGGACAAATTTGATTATGTGACCAGGCCGGTTTAACTGTTTAAATGGTTTGGAGCAGTGCTGACAGGAGCTGAAGATAATCATGTTTGGACTGATCTTCTTTTCCCACAGATGAGTCCAAAGCCAATAAATGCTGAGACACTAAAGACAATAGTTGCCTTGTCTCTTTAAATGCTTGCACATGGCGAAGCAGCAGCCATTTAGCTATTAGCTTTGATTAACAAACTAAAAAAACAAGTCTTTGACATGACATTTACAATTGATTTCTCATTGAAACAAGATGGTGTTTAGATTTACCTGTCAGGGTAACAGTACATTTTTATAGTTTGAACTAGAGGCTATTAGCTACGAGCAATTTCCAAACAAAATGTCAATGTGAGAAAATATTTAAAGGGACAGTTCACTTAAAATGTAAATTCTGACATTTAAAAAAAAAAAAACATTTACTCTCCAAATATGTGACCAACAATTTATAATTCATTATGTTCCTTACACAAAGCTATTGGATGGGTTTAAAAAACTTTAAGGGTGTTTTTTTGTCTTTTTGGAGCTTGACAGTAGCCACGTTTCCATTACTCTTCAACTGCGAATTGAAAATACGCCCAATGGAAACACATCAATTTCGCAAAAATTCCCATATAATCGCAAAAAAAGTTTTGCGCTCACATGAAGTGGTTTTTCAGGAAATTACATTATTTTTTTTTTATTTCACAAAACTGCAAATGCTTTTTTTAATGATTTATCGCGAGTGGAAAAATGTGGGTAATAATATTGGGTAATGGAAAATGCAGTAATTTTGCAATATTTTTTAATCAACATTTATAAAATATTGCAAAGGTTCTGCACAAATCTGTAATGGAAACGTGGCTTGTAATGGCTGCCATTCTCTTTGATGATAAGAAAAAAGTAGGTTAAACACTCAGCTGAACATCCCTTTGGTGTTCCGCACAAGAAATAAATACTTACAGAATGAAGCAATATGAGGGTAGATATTCATTTTTGGGTGAACTATCACCTTAAGACAGCGATGTGTTAATTGTTTTCAGTCATTTTTTTTAATGAGATAATGCTGTTCTGTACTGAGTTGGTCAGTTCATAAAGTGTATATATCCACCTCATTTGCTGCTTTACTTTAGTAATTACTAAATTGATGTTTATGAGAAATGAGAAATGAAAAGTGATGAACTTGTACCTGCTGCGAGCCATATGCTGAAACGGATCCAGGTCAGCGGACTTAACTTCAACATGAGAAACACATTCAGGAGGATGCTGAAGCCAGGAATAAATGGCACCAGAGGAACCTGAATGATGAAACACATACTAGTGATGCAAAGTCTGACACATTTCTATGACTTAATCTCAGCTGGTTTGAACGGTTTGTTTAAATCAACTGGTTCAAGAAAACTATTCAGTGATTCTTTTACATACATCTTACATGAATGCATCATCATGTTGTTCCTGGCATACAAGCATGTTTTTTTTTTTTTTTTACATTTATTTATATGGTTTCATTAATAAGGGAGTTTATAGTAATTTCATGTGTTCAGTCAGGTTGTTGCAGCCAATTCAGCTCCAAGTAATTTTGAACTCATCTAATTTACATTTATATTAAACAATGCTGACATCTATTTATACCTTTAGACTGAAACAATTTTTGCATGATTTTATATCAGATATCAGTATCCTCAGTTCATTCCCAAATGCTCTTAGTTTTTATCGGTTGACACTCATTACACATTCGAGTTCAAAAGCTCAGTCAGTTACATTTTGCAGATTCTGCGAGGTGTATATAAACTAATGACCACAACTGTGCAGTTTAAGCAATTGTAACATTTCATGATGTAGGCTTGCACAGGACAAATATTAGTGTGCATAAAAACATATTTGCTTCAGTAATACACTAAATTCAACTTATTACGTGTACAATACATTCATTCCCTCTTTTTGTAAAAATAATAGTTCAACCAAAAATAAAATTCTATCATCAATTACAATTGTCTTATTTCGTTCCAATCCCATAAGACTCGTTTAATGAAATGTGAGAAATTTCTGTCCCTCCATGAAAAGTCTAATCACCCAAAACCTAGTTCATAACATTCATAAAGAGAATGCTCTATGTATGTTCGCTGATCAATATGTGAATAAAATCCTAAATTAAATTCATATGGATTTTCATATGGATCTCTTTATGAACTTGTTGAACATCAGAGTTTTGGGAACAGAAATATCTCACAATTTATTCAAAATTACTACATTTGTGTTCTAAAGATGATTGAAAATCTTATGGTTTTTGAATGACACGACAGAGAGTAATTGATGACAGAATTAATTTCTTTTTGGTAAACTAACCCTTTAACTGTATGATATCTGTGGTTTTGTCTTACCGGATGTCTAATCACCTCATTACTGCAGTTTTTGTAACTAACCTGAAAGGTCTTGTGATTGGGCTGCTGTTCATGGACCCAGATGAGAGCCAGACTGAGCAGGAAGACCAGACTGAAGATGACCAGCAGAAGTGTGAAGCTCCACACAGGCAGATGCAGCTGGTTACTCCCAAACACCAACACAGCACTTAAAGAGACTGCACTGACCATCAGAGCCAGCACAGAGAACGCCACCACCTCCCCCGGCTCACAGTCCCCCAGTATACGGCCCAGATACGGTTCCCAGCGAGCCTTCAGTGTCCCAGCAGCGCGTCTCTCCTTCACCGCCTTCTGCCTCTCCACCAGCTGAAGTTTATCAGAGAATGATTCATACTCCTTCGGCTCTCCGCTGTCCTGTGCAAAGGTCTGGGTCTCGTTCACTGCCACAGATGGATCCACCTGTTGCCCTGACTGGTTCAGTGAAGGTGTGGATGAAGCATCTGTCTTGATTCCACTTCCTCCTGAGCTCCCAGTACATTTATCCTGTTGGTAGCGGAGCACTATGATGCTGGCCGCTACAAAAGTGTAAGCAAGCAGAGTGCCAATAGAGAGGAACTGGACTAGTGCTTCTAGATCAAAGATGAGGGCAAGAAATGCCATAAGGCTGCCAAAAACAAGAATGGCGATCACCGGGACTTTGGTTACAGGGTTGACACGAGAAAAGACGGAGAAGAAGAGGCCATCCTCCGCCATGGCATACACAATCCGCGGGAGAGAGAAGAGGTTGCTGAGCAACACAGTGTTCATGGCTAGATGAAAGAGATTAGATCATTTTAATTAGACAAGATAGGAAAAAATATAACTTCATATTTCTTCATCTATATGAACATAACAATCATAGAGACTGATATAAAGTTCAGTCATGTCTTCCAAAAAAAAAAAACTTTTACATCAATGACCATATGAACATCAATATGGATCTCTACACACACTAACGTTCATAGGTTTGAGGTCAGTAAGATTTTTTTAATGTTTTTGAAAGTCTCTTCTGCTCACCAAGGCTGCATTTATTTGATCAAAAAAAAAAAAAAAACAGTAAAACAATTAATATTGTGAAATATTATTACAATTTAAAATAACTGTTTTCCAAGTCAGCATACTTTAGACTGTATATTAACTGCAAAGCTGAATTTTCAGCACCATTACTCCAGTCTTCAGCCACAAAATCCTTCAGAAATCTAATATTTCCAAATATATGATTATTTGGTGCTCAAGAATCATTTCTTATTATTACCAATGTTGAAAACAGTTCTGCTGCTTAATATTTTTGATATGCTTTGATGGCATGATGTAAAGTTCAAAACAACAGCATTTACTTAAATTAGACATTTTTTGGTAACATTACAGTATAAAGGTCTTCCTGCCACTTTTTGATTCATTTAATGCATCCTAGCAGTATATAAGTATTAATTTATTATATATATGCCCATAAAAAATATTAACATTTTTAAAAGACGTTCACTGCAGGTAATAATTTTTTTTTGAATCGGTAAGACATCATATGCAAACAAACCAGGATGGAAACATATTTATTAAATAAATTCCTAAAAGCGCATCAAAAAAGTGATGTGATGTTGCCTCAACAAGACAGCTTTCTGTCTGAATAATTTGCACACATGATTAGCCACTATTACATTGTATATTTTATGTGAATTAATAATCATTGCGTAAAATAAGTGGTTATTAAATTAATTTTTTTTACATCTTTTATTGTCATTTAATTATGTATATTTGTATTAAATCAACCATCGACCACCCTGCTCTCTATATATCAACACTGACCATCGAAATCCTATATGTCAACCACTAACTCATACTCACCACAGATGGAACCCACAGCCACGATGAACCCGGCCCAGCTGTATCCCCGTCTGAAGAACGCATCTGACAGAGCGGAGTTTGGGTCGAGTGTATGCCATGGAACCATCAATGTAAGAACTGTGGACACCAGGACGTACGCTGTGGCCGCCAGGCCCAATGAGATGGCAGTCGCTATAGGAATAGCCTTCTGAGGATTACTGGCTTCTTCACTGGAAGCCGCTATCACGTCAAAGCCAACAAATGCATAGAAGCATGTTGCAGTTCCTGCCATAATACCCGAAAATCCAAACGGGGCAAAGCCTCCCTCCCGAGCGCTCCAGTTGACTGGGTCGGCCAGTACAAAGCCAAACACCAAGATAAAGGCAATGACTACCATACTGATGGCCGAAAAGATGTGGTTGAGCCAAGATGAGACACGAACACCAAATGAGATGAAAAATGAAGCCACTAGGAGGATGGAGGCCGCTAAGAGGTCTGGGTAATGAGTAATGAAGGGCACGTCCCAACGCATCACATGACTTTCAGTGAAGTTCTGGATGCGGTGATTGAAAATTGAGTCTAAATAGCCACTCCATGCACGAGCTACCGCAGCCCCTCCAATCATATACTCCAAAATGACATTCCAACCAATCAGGAACGCCCAGATTTCCCCAACAGAAACGTAAGTAAACATGTAGGCGGAGCCTGTCTTTGGTACACGGGCGCCAAACTCAGCATAGCACAGCGCTGCCATGAGAGACGCTACTCCTGCGATGAGGAACGACACCACGACAGCTGGTCCTGCAGTGTCTTTAGCAACAGTTCCTGTGAGAACATACAGGCCTGAACCCACCATTCCACCGACACCAAGCAGAGCGAGGTCCACTGTGGACAGACAACGTTTCAGTGATGTTGCCATTACGTCATCCTCCAGCGTCTTTAGCCTGTTGAGCTTCTGACAGAACCTCATCACTGAAGAGCATCCAGAAACACATGATGCCATCTTGATAGAGAACGAAGAGTTGGTGAAAGAGATGATATGAAATATACCAAGGTCACACCTGGTCCATAGTTTTCGGAGTCAAACAGGCCTCATACACCTGAAATGAAAATAAACAGAATAAATATACTGAAAATCAAAGTCAGAAATTAATGATTGTTTGGGACAAATATATATATATATATATATATATATATATATATATATATACACACATACACAATTTAAAGTGTTGTGAAAATAATTTTTATTGGACATTTTATATTTCATAACATTCAATTCTAGGCCTGTCTAGTGATGGTTTCAGTCCCTTTGTATAGACCAGTAGTTATTAGATATGTACATGTATTGACTGTCTAAGATGTAAACGTATGGCTAATGTTTAATGGTTGTGGATTAACAAAAGAAAAACTGAATCCAGCTCTGAAAACATTGATTGGATATGAATAATTTACATCCAGCTACTTTCAGTAAATTTTATTACATACAAATATACTATGATAGTACACAGCAGAGAGCTGTGTACTATAACATAGAAACCAGTCAATTATTTAACATGCATTTATTGTGTTATGAAATGTTGTACATTATTTACACACAGACACAGGGCCATCACTACAAATCATGGTATATAATTTTAATGGGTGGGCTGATCCTTTCCCCTGGTCTCAATAAGTAGGCAATAGAGGACCTTAGTAGACAAATAGAACCATAATATTTGTTTTTATGCCATAATGTATATAATACACCCTATGTATTAAGTTAGTGACAATACCTTTTGCAGGCAGCCAAAAACCACAGCCATAGATATGGTACAGAAAGAATTCCTAAAAAGAAACTGAATTACTCATTTTAGCTATCAGTCATAACCTGGCATAATATATTTGGAATATGCAACATAAACTTTAAATAGTGTTTAATACTTAATAAAACCTCTAAATTTTGATTAAATTAATGAATCATAATAAGCAGTTATGAGGAGATGTAACCAGGCCACACAGATGATGCTGCGGATGACAGATGGTGATTCCCGGCCGTTCACATCACATCATATCCGCTGCTTCTCTAGACTCACTGCTGGAGCGAGCCCTGGATGACGTCATACATGTCATCCTTATCTGAAAATCTCCATTGTACAGTGAATTTACAACTCACTTACTTATAAAATGATATGAAATACAAGCTAAATGTTGATGCACCACCTTTCTCCATAAAACGCAGCACGAATAATCTAACTCAACATGTATTTGAGTCGTTAATGATATTTTAAAGAGCTCAAATAAGCTCACATTTAAGAACCAACGATATTTTCTCGGCGCTGTAATCGTTTGATTGAACTATACAGTGACAGCTGTCTGTTTTCATCCTCCCTTATCGCCAAAACCACAAGGTGTTGATGAGCATCGTCGAGAAGACAGGTGAGAAACTGCCCCGCTATGTTTCGCATTAACGACAAATCTAAGCATTAAAATATATATATATATATATATACATGCAAATTCATAAAGGAGAGTAGGCTATGGCTTTTTACCTGTAATTGATTCTTGCGTTCATTCGTGTCGTGTTTGATGAAAGCGATGTTGTAAAGCGTCATTGAACAGAGCAGAGGGTGGAGGAGCGAACAGGAGCTGTTTCCGCTCTTAAAGGCACAGCACCTCATTAATGGATAACCTTTTGTATACATGGATTTCTCGGCGACGTCATCACTGCTTGCGCACGCAGCCAGGGGGCAAAAGACCCGCGGTCTTCGTACCGGAGTAAAGGGTTTCTGATGGCAGATACATTTTGATAGACGTACCCTGCCATGCATTTGCAGTTAGCCGTAAGGATGTAACCAAGGCCCTTATGGACATACACCCAGGCATCATAAGGCTCGGCTTTAATGCTTTGCCTTTGACTAGGGAGCACATCTGACCTCAACACGCAAAAATCCGGTGCAGCATCAAAGTATTTGACGAGCTGCACATGACCACATAGCACGTAGTTGTATGCATCAAGGGATTTGTACGCTCTAATCATTTCTCTTGTATACACACTTGGTGTCTGAATTAGACAATTATATATATATCAGGCCATACAATTGCTGGCCACTTCTTGTCATCCACAATCCAAAGATCGTCAGGTATTGCGTAGGGATCCAGCAAGATCTCACCATTGCTGAGAGTAAGTTTTTTTTATATAATCGCCACGGTCGGAGGTACTGCTTCCCACATAACCCATCGTCAAATCTTTGATTTACAGTAAAGTAACGTTATATGTGTGCAGTCATGATATGTTGCAGGTCGTAAAGTAACGTAAACAAGGTTAACTTATATAAAAGCAAATTCGGGCTCTATAGAGGCAATTACATTACTAACTTAGTCTAACATGATAATTCATACATGCATCACAGTATGTCCGGATTTTGATTCGTAAACAGTTGGACGTTTTACATAATGTTATATTAATATGAAACACAAACAAACAGATCCAACTCTGAAATTGCAGTTTATTATTGAGTCAACAAGAAATTACAAACAATGCAAAAATTTACGTTAATTACAATGTTCTTTCACAGAACTCGGCATAACAGATAGCGGTTTTTTGCCCCCTGGATGCGCGCGCATCCGGTATTGTTTGTATACAAGAAACCCGTGTATAAAACATCCCTTTACCTAATGCACTTTTGTCTGTACACAGACATGATGCTATTACTGATAATGAAATACTAAGCCACTTACTATTGTTGGAAAGTCAGATTCCTTCTACTGAATTCTATCGGTGCTTCACATATATGAAGTCCCTATTGTAGTTTTTTAGTTAAAACAATTTTTTTTAAATAATATATTTCCAAGTTTGATGTTGTCATTACCATTCATTCATTCAAAAAAAACAAAAAAAAATTTTTTGCCAAAACTATATTTTTAGTTCCAAAAGCAAAAAAAAAAAAAAAAAGATAATTCATATATCATATTATTCATATAGGCCTATAATTTTGTGCTTTAATGCTTCAATGCAATTAGTTGTATTTTAAAACAAAATTTTAAAACAAAATTTTTAATCACAAACATTTCCTAATATCTTTTAAGAGGGAATTTTTCCAAACTCTTCTGGAGCACATTTTCTTTATGAAGTGAATTTAGAGGAAAAAAAATATTTAAACAAATTATGACCGTGTTAGGCTATCTTTTCATTAAACTGAAAGAGTTTCAGCATTATTTGATAAATATTCCAGAATAAAATGGTTGAATAATATAAAGCTTGACTGTTACTGTACAGAATTTAACAACCAAAATAAATGGCAAAGTATATACTATCATAATGGTATTTCTAAGTGCTTATGTAAACATAATTAAGATAAAGAAATGATACAGAACTTTGCCTACATTTTCTTTCCTTTATATAATAAAAAGTAGAAAACAAAAATAATGCATTACAATAAAATGTAACAGTTCATGCATATTCATGACATATATGTAACAGTTTGTTTAAATGTCTTTAGTGCAGTAATTTTAGTTTATAAAGGTACTCCTTAATTAAACTATAAATGAATGTCAAATATGAAGAGTGCTGTTGTTATAACCCATCCCACTACTGGATTATTATTATTGTCTAGGATTATTATTGTTGACAATGACAACAGCATAAAAATAAAATGTAGTAAAACCAGCAGGGTCAGTGTATCTCAAGATGTCCAATGGAGGTTGCTTGACCATTTTCAATTATTCTAAATGTGATTGATTGATGATTGATTGATGATGATGATGATTGATTGATGATTGATTGATTGATTGATCGATGCTGATGATGATGATTGATGATTGATGATTGATTGATTGATTGATGATTGATCGATGATGATGATTGATGATGTTGATTGATTGATGTTGATGATTGATGATGATTGACTGTGCGTATTGCAAACACCAATGGTGTAAAAGGGTTGCTCCTAGGAACAAAAGGCAGTTCCTTGTTCCTTTATATCAAAATGTAATGATCAAGATCACTCAAGGATCCACTTTTAATTCCAATGTATTATAGGACTAAGTAGAATATTAGTTATAGTAAATTAAGTAGAACATTTCAGGTTTGCGAATTCTCTTAATTTTTTTTTCATGGGGGTAAGAAAGTGCAATTTAAAATACTACCCACTTTCAGGTTGAATATCTCTGCTGTGGGATCAGATATAGGAAGCTGAAATTTTCCAAGATATAAGTCCGCTGTAGGAGCATTCTTATGTTAAAGAAATTGAGTTTGAGATTTTACTGGTTACAGAGTTAGAGCTAGAAATCTGAGGTAAAGCCTAATTTAATATAAGCATAACAAATAATAATGAACAGTATTTCACAGTAATTATGTTTATGACTGACATGCAATAGCTTAAAATATACAAATATTCAATGGGCCTATATACAATATCCAGTACAATACCATACCTCTGGTACTAATAAATAAAATAGCATGATGTTAGTTTAATGTTTTACATCATTATTTTTTGTGTTTTCTTTTAGAATATTAATTAAGATTACCATATGTTAATATAACTAATTTTAAACACTCATAAGGCTAATTAGTTCTCCCTTGGAAGTTTGCTGAGGCCCCCTAGTGGTTACCTGTCCTCCACACTGTAAAAAATTATATGATCAATAAGATATGAAAACATATGTTTTTACATTGCTTTAACTCATCAAAACAAGTTAAGCATTGCATATGTTTTTTTCGACTTTCAAGATTCAACTAATTTTTAAAGCCATTTTAATGTAATTTAAGTTGAAATGACTTAAACATCCAAGTCGTTTGTACTTTAAAATGTATGGCAGCAACTTATTTTTTTTACAGTGCAGTTTAACCCTTGTGCGACCTTATGGACATTGTTTCAAATATTTTCTATTTTATCATTTTGCCTGTGTTAATGTCAACTGCATACATTTTTGCACAGGTGTGTATTTTTATTGGAATTTTACTGTCACCCCAATTTCCTTTAATAAATCTATTTTGCACTATACACAAAATAGTTCCACTCAGGTCCTTAAGGACAAAAATATCCCAATTGAAACCCATCAAAACTCCAGGGGCATTATTTTGCCATTTGGCCAATAAAGCAAATACTCACTAAAATACTTTATTCCTGTTTTCTGCTTCTGTACATTTATGAAGCCAATTGGATAAATTATGCAGCTGTAATTGGGTGTGTTGGTATCAGATTGTGGTTTTTATGTCTGCAATAAAAAAAATGTGTGTGTGTGTGTGTGTGTGTGTGTGTGTGTGTGTGTGTGTGTGTGTGTGTGTGCGCGTGCTTGTAATATTTGAGAGAGGAAAAACTACTGAAAATCACAAATCCAGCCACTGTGTGCACCAGCGGGGCTTTGCTGGCATCTAAAGGTGAAGGTTTGGTACTGCGCCCAAACAAAATCTTACTGAAAGGTAATTTTTTTAGATATCAACCTCAAATTTGGAACACAACTTGTTTGGATTCATGGCTTTGATTTTCTAGCCGTTCAACATGTTTTATAAAATATATATTTTATATTAATTATGTTCATAAATCATTTTCATAAACTTAAACCTCTAAAACTTTTTTGTGGTTTCACTTTTTAAACTTTTTTTTTACTTCAACAATAATCTGCCAAGGGTCTTCTTTAAAATGAGACCAAACTTACTAATGACCAAAATTTTAATGACAGTTTTTTGACAGACATTTTTGTTTTGTCCACTATGTGGACCTATGTGTAACGTGTTTAATTGGACAAGGCTTAAGCACATTTGAAATAGTACTGTATTACAATAATGACAAATCTAAACCTAATAATGGAATTTACAAAAACAACAACACTAAAATTCCCAGATGCAGTATGATATTGATAATTTTGAGGAAAATTTGCTTAGGATTACAGTTTTAGACCTTATTTGCAAGCATAAGCTATTGTATGTCAATCATAAACAAAATTACTGTAAAATACTGCTCATCATTATTGATTACTCAAATCTGAATTTTTCTGCATGCACACTATACCTATAGCTATACCTCTAAAAAACTATAGGACTGAGATTCAAACCATTACTGTATGATGCAATTGTGTAATGTTTATTGCATAAACCAGATTGAAAAAAATGTCAGATATTACTGAGTTCAGAAATTTGTAGTTATCAGTTTCTTTAGGAGGGGCATAAAGGAATAGTTCACCCAAAAATGAAAATAAGCCCATGATTTACTCACCCTCAAGCCAAGGTGTATATGACATTCTTCTTTCTGACAAATACAGTTGGAGTTGGAGTCCTGGCTCTTTCAAGCTTTATAATGGCATTGAATGGCCGGTTTCTGTTTTAAGTCCATCAAAGCGCATCAATCCCTGATAAAAGTGCTCCACGAGGCTCCGGGGTTAATAAAGGCCTTCTGAAACGAAGTGATGCATTCGTGTAAGAAAAATATCCATATTTAAAAATGTATAGACTAAAATAACTAGCTTCTGGCAGACGGCCTACGCAAGTCGACTTACGCCAAAAGAGAAACACTTGACGATGTATGACGTAGGATGTGGGAGTTAGCGTAAGCTTTGATGCCTCTCGCGGTTCAAACAAACAGGACTGGGCAACAAACTCAAGCTCCTCCGACATTTCTCTTTAAAAATTCTCTAATTCGTGACTGGTGTTTTGTTTTGTTTTGTTCTATCCTCTGCGCTTCCGCGTTTGCCATTACGTTGTGGGTCAAGGTTAAGGGTTACTCTTTCGCCGTAAATCAGTGCGTACGGCCGTCTGCCGGAAGCTAGTTATTTTAGTTCATTTTTTAATATAACTCCGATTGTATTCATCTGAAATAAGAATGTCATAAACACCTAGGATGACT
>JAVALU010000487.1:47500-76699 GCA_030770095.1 Gila robusta | reverse complement strand
AACTGATTTAAAGGTGCATTGTGTAATATTTCTGAGGATCTATTGACAGAAATGCAATATAAGATCCATAACTATGTTTTCAGTGGTGTATAAAGACCTTACTTAATGAACCGTTATATTTGTATTACCTTAAAATGAGCAGTTTCTATCTACACACACCGCGGGTTCCCTTACATATATATTTTTTTTTTGTATTTTGAGTATTATTTTCAAATGTCAGGCTTTACAGGGTTAAAGTGACGGAAATGGTCATTAGAAACTAAACTCTGAGCGTATGATTGAGCGAGACTCACCTGTGCTCGAGTTTCTTGCGGTTAACACACATGGCTCTCTGGTAGCCCTGAGCCACACACACTTTATGACGACTGCATCTCACCTTCTGACACGGATCCTTCGTAGTATCCACACCTGCAAAAGCACATGTTCATCTTTCTTTAGTGTGTAATGTTGATGTTTGACCATTAAAAAGGTTTCGGGAGTTCTTCTCTATATCAGTGTCAGTGTTTCTGAACTCCTGAAACGCCTCCATTGTATCTTGAGTTTCTTCCGGGAACACGTCACAATATTCCTCATTATAATAATTCATACGCAGAATAAAGGGGCGGGGCCTGGTTGAGTTAGTTAGTAGTGTGTTAAACTGGCGGTTATAGTAAGGGGCGGGACATTTCCCAAACGCACTCGAAGCGCTCGACCAATCACAACACACTGCTCCAGCCGTCCAATCAGAGCACAGTGTGCTTTTCAGAAGGAGGGGCTTCATAGAGACAGGAAGTAAAGAAAGCGTTACTAGCCGTGTTTCCATTACCTGTCAAATTTCGCAATTTTCAAAATTGCGAATTGAAAATATCGCAACGGTTTGATTGACAGGCGATCTGACCAATCATTCGCCAAATCCGCCATTTTTGTCCGACAAAGCAGTCAGGAGAGTTAGTAGATTAACGTTGGAGGATTTGAACTTGAAAAACGGAGTGTCCTGACGTCTTTCCACAGTTAAAACAACATTCCTTCTGATGTTCATTCATGTTTATTTGATGCTATAAATGAACTAGAAGGAAGTGATGATCGGTTCACGAGCAGCTTTAACAGCGATCTGTCACGACACATTAAAGAGCTACAAAACGGTATTTATTGTTTAAATTTCTTTAAAAAATGACCAAATTTGAAAGTTGAGACTTTGTTTCATATCAAAAGCTGGTCTGTCCTGTCTCAGTGTGTGTGTCAGTGTCCTCTCTGTGGCGTGAGAGAGGCGTGGCTTGTAACATAGCAACAGTAACTAAAGTGGGCGGGTCTTTGCGAACGGTCAATTGAAACACGTCAATTTCGCAAAAACTCCCATATATCGCAAAAAAGGTGTGGACACAGTTTTTGCACATTTACGGTCACCTGACGTAAATGATCAGGAAATTTTCATTTTGAAGTGAACTAATCCTTTAAAGTCAGCATGAAACTGAATTTGTGCAAGTTTTTTCTTCCCTATTGTGCCGTATATCAAATGAACAAATGTGGGCGGGGCTTGATTTTGCCCGTGGGGATTTTGATTGGATGGTTTGCTATTGGTGGATCTCATGTGAGTGACAGGTTGCCTCAGTCACTACTGTGTCCTTATTAAAGTTACAGGGATACAATCATCTAAATAAAGCACAAAAAGCAGATTTTACAATCTCATTTATGGAAAATGAGCTGAATCTCTTTTTATCCCAGCACTCATTATGAATAATTCAAAACTAGACTCGAGGAGAGAAAAAAAAACCTCAGCCCAGGAAAAAGAAGAAGGGATCCGGCTGGAAGAGACATTTCACCGGAGAATATACCATCTGTTTTCTGTGTGTGTCGGTAAACTGATAAACAAAACCAAAGACAGAACAACACACACCAACATAAATCAGAAACAGAGAGACAGGATCATCCATTCCCAAGAGAAAACACATGACGCACTGAGAAAACTTGTTTTCCTACAAATATTAGGAAAGACAGGAAAATATGAACATGACGACTGTGACGATTATTCAGAGATGAACGAATGGATGTTTTCTCCCTGTTCAAATTTAACTTGGAAATAGTACAGCAGTTATTTCATATTATTCAATGGAATGTAAATACTATTATTAATGAATATGAAATCATTCAGTATCATAGAGAGTTCTTTGATATATTCAGTAGTTTGTATGATTAACTGGATACATTGACAATCAAAACTCTTAAAAATTACATTGATGGAATGTTCAACTAACTAATTAACTTACTAACTAACTTTTCATTTTATTTTTTGTTTGTTATTTCATGTGCTTTTGTCTTTTTCGTTTGTTTTTTATATTTCTATTTTTAAATTTATTTTTATCTCAGTTTGTCATTTTAATACTTCTACTTAAACTTTATTTGAAATTTGAAACTTGAAATTTATTTCAACTAGTGAAATAGTTTTTTGTAATTTAAAAAAAAAGTCATTTATATATATATACTAGGGGTGTAACGATTCACTCGTTTTCTCGATGCATCGATTACCAATCCTGACGATGCATAGATCTTGAAACATGTATTTTGAATCGTTTATTTCGGTCAATATTCGATTTAAAATGCTAAGAATCGAATAATTCGCGATTCTATAGCGATTCAGTGCTTTAAAATATATAAACATTAAATGACTACATGCACGAATTAATGAGGCGTTGTGCGGCGTCATTTGGCGTCCTCCCAGCTCTCCTTCACAGACACTCGCTGCACTCTTTACCATCTTTCACTGGATTTCCCTCGCGCTCGGTCCCATATAGCTCTCATCTACAGATGTTTTCACTGATGTTCACATGAGCAGATCTCTCTATCGAGAAAGCAAGTCTTGAGTCAAACCGCTCAAGCCATTGATAACGCTGCTATGTCATTGCGCGGCCACTGCTATGAAACAACGCGTTCGTTGCGTGGAAACGTCACCGTTATTATCTTTAAGATAAGATATTATCAAATATTTTTAAAGCCTTTTTAAATCTTGGCTTACATTTCTACAAATGCTAATTTATAGGCTTTGGAAATATGTTTTATTATAATAGATTCATTAAAAACTAACATGAACTAACATTAACAATAGACAAAATGTCGTTGGTTTTTTTTTTGTCCCCACTCTCTGACCCCCGAAGACCACTGTGACTAAGACCCATTGGGGGAAGCATTTAAATAATCCTATGAATGCATAAAAAATATGAAGAATCGAATCGAATTAATCGAATCGCATTGAATCGAATCGAAAACCTATGAATCGTGAATTGAATTGATTCGCTGCCTACCCAAAGATTCACAGCCCTAATATATACGTATTTATATATATATATATATATATATATTCAGTGCCTAGCATAAGTAAACACACCCATGCTAAAGTTGACTAAAAAGAGGAATAAAAAATCATCTTTTGAAAATTGATCTTAATGCCTTAATTTAAAAAATGAGGAAAAATCCAACCTTTAAGGACACCAATTTTCTTTGTGAATGAATAATGTATCGTAAATAAATAAATGTTCTTCATTAAAATACAGGGTGCATAAGTCAGGACACCCCTATGTTAAATTCCCATAGAGACAGTAGATTTTTATTTTTAAAGGCCAGTTATTTCATGGATCCGGGATAATATGCATCCTGATAAAGTTCCCTTGGCCTTTGGAATTAAAATATCCCACATCATCATCACATTCCCTTCATCATACCTAGAGATCGGCATGGGGAACTTTCCATAAGATCAACTCTCAATGCAAATCACACCAGCTATTAGCCTAACTGAAATAACACCATGCCAATCTCTAGGTGTGGTGAAGGGTGTGTGATGATGATGTGGGATATTTTAATTTCTATATCTTGCGCCCCCCCAAACTTTGAGAACCACTGCATTAAAGTACCGTGATCACACTGTTGCCATTTATTTTAGGATAATGACCTTTTTACTGTAGATGATCACATATTCACATTGCCAGACGCAGAATACGATCGCTATCATGGCTCTGATGTCTCTATTCCTCTCTATCTCTCTATCTATGTCTCTCTCTCTCTCTCTCTCTCTCTCCTCTCTCTCTCTCTCTCCAGGGTTATTATGGTCAAACCCCATGAGGCGGGTAATATCAGTGATTTTTCAGAGCTGTGTGACCGCAGACGGGCCGAACCATCCTTCGCTCTCGGAGCGGCGCTGGAGGCGTTTCCATAGAAACATGAGCAATTTCTGCACTATGATTTGTAGCACACTTACAAGCGTCATAAATTCACGCAGCTCCTTCTGAAAGCAGCCGAGAGCCACCGAGGAAAAGGGTGTAAAGTGTCAAAAGCGTTTGATTTAACGCTCTAAGCTGCCTATCCTTCTAAATCTACACGTCTTTATCTCAATCTGAGTCCCAAAGGCCTGTAATGACAGCTACAGATGAGAACATTACACATTTAATCCCATACTTAAATCTGGCTGCACACAATTTTATAATGTTAAAACACCATTATGGTGGAGTCACGGTAAAAACCCTCAAAACGGTTCATTTGACCAACGGGAGCGACTGAATTAAATTATGCAAAGCCGTGCCTGTAAAAACCTCTGGAATGAATCAAGATTTTAATCTGCGCTCTCAAACAAAAGCCTTTTCTGATCCACTATCTGTGTGTGTGTGTGTGTGTGTGTGTGTGTGTGTGTGTGTTCAGTCCCGCTGGCCCAGTAATTACTGCCACATTAGACAGGATTTCAGACAGTAACGTATAATTGTCTGCAGGTCGTTAAGTCAATATGACATCCCTAGTTTAGAGTTAATGGCCAACAGCAGACGTTCTCCAATAATGGAGCTTTTGAGGATTTTAAGGAATTTAATATTCACTGTAAGTAGCATGAAAATGTCTCAGGATAAATATGAAAAATGCTAGAAAAGAAATGTTTTACGCACTCACCAGAGGAGCGAGTCTGATCTGTAAGTGTTACAAATCATTACATTCATTACAAAAGCATCGAATGTCTGACAAACATTATTCAGCCTATTTTACGACCATCATGATTGATTTGAAAAACTAATTTTCTTATAACAGCAATGTGAATTTTTTGTTTACTATATAAAAACTGTAATAAAATGATTTTATTTTTGGTCCAAATCTCACTATTAACTATAACTTTTTCCTCAATAAACTCCTAATTACTGCTTATTAATAGTAAGGTTGGGCGATTAAGGGATGTAGAATATGGCAATGCATAATATTGCATTAATATGTGCTTTATAAGTACTAATAAACAGCCAATATCTCAGTAATATGCATGATAATGAGCAACTAGTTAATAGTGAGAACTGGACCCTAAACTAAAGAGTGAATCAGCTTAAAGGTGGTACCAAAAATGGGTATCAATAATAATATAATATATAAAATATAATTTCTTTTTTTCTTTGATTTTGATGTTGACATAACGTTACGTTACTCACTTTCATCAGAACCCTGTGGAGTTTCCAGCGTACGGATGTAGTCGTCCTGATGAGAAACACAAGAGAGAAGTTATTATATATCATATATGTGACGTGAAACAAAATGCATTAAAAATCAGGTATTTTTCCCTCATCTAGACATGATCGTTTAAATGTTCCCTTGTTTCAAATAAAATCGCTGAACATTTATTATACACAATATTTACTCTAAAATTCAGTTACTACACAAATGTACAATTGTGCACATGAATCAGGGCGTTGTTGATTTTTCCTTTGTGGAGATTGGAATCACGTGTTATTGTTTTGATCAGACTCGGCTAACAAAAAAAGCTCCAAAAATGTTTTGATAACGCTCCTATTATTTCTTAATGTTCTCTGAATCTTCAAAACGTCCATTTTTATTTTTTTACTCCTAGCATTGTTTGTACAGATACTGGAAGATGAAATTCCAGGACTTTCAAGGACTTTTCAAGCACTACTTTTTTGGTTTCAAATTCTAAAAAAGGAAAAAAGATTTACAAAAATAAACCAATAAAACAAAATGGTACATATAAAGTGCAGCAGATGCAATGACTGTAGTAACTTTGAACAATTGAAAGATACTATGACAAAGATATCGCTTTCTTTCTTCAAACTGATTCCCCCCCAATGAAATATGATTGACCTGAAAAATGAAAGCTGGATATTTATGAACAATATCAAACATGTGAAATGCCTCTATATCAGACGGGCTGCGGCTTCATTTTGAGTGAAAAGATTGTTTTATCGAAAAAATTAAACACTAATTTCAAATATATTGTCTTTCAATAATTCAAGCGCTTTTCATACCTTTTCATAAATATGGTTGTTTTCAAGGGTTTTCCAAGACTTAACTTTCAAAACATCAAATTCAAGCACCTTTTATATGAATGTCTTAGTTATGCGAATGTTAAGGAAACATTCTATTTGATCTGCTAAACGTTACAGGGAATGTTACTTTCGAATGAACATTCTAAAAAAGTAGCAACATTTAAAACTGATTGACGAACATCCGACTAAAATATTTCAGGGGGGAAAAAAAAGATTCCATGCATGATGTATAAATAATGTTTTTGTGCTATCGTTTTGAGAACATTATTAAATATCAGATTACTTCTAACGTTCCTGGAAGAACATTTGCTCATAACTTTGAGAACCTTGTCAGAACTTTAGCTAAAGTTGTGAATGTTGAATGTCAGTGTCAGTAAACCAGATCTGAACACACACACACACACACACAGATACCAACCTCCACTTCCTTCAGCGACGGGAGGCAGGTATGGAGAAAGAGAGAGAAATGAGATGTAAATTCAGGACAGATCTACGCTTCACATTAGCTTTAATTGTCATCTATTAATATGATCTGGGAGAATAAGAGCCGAGGGATTTCCCGCTGATTAATGCAGCTCACTGTTGTACACGAGAGCAATGCAATGACAAAATAAAATAAAATAAAATAAAATAAAAATGCAATTTAAAATAAAATAAAATAAAATGTTTCAAGGAATCGTTCAATCAAAACATTCTGTCATTATTTACTCATTATTATATCCTTCTAAGTTTTTTTTTTTTTACACTGAAGGTGAATTTTTGAAGACTCTTCATCCAGAGGTTTAAAACAGTTTCAAGCCACAAAAATGACCAAGAACATTTTAAAAGCATCGTAACAGTAGTCAGAGCTGCAGAAGAGGAGACTTTCAGCAAATTGTGACTTAAATTAGTTTTTTTCTCCACACAAAGCATCAGAAAAGATTTTGTTCTTCATCAACAATAAAATGTACTGTAAGATTTAACATAACTTAAAGTCCCCCTGTGGTGAAAATCCAGCTTTTAATGTTGTTTAAATGTCTATGTGGTGTTTTTAATATGCTTTAAGACAAACCATGTGTAAATTCATAAGTCGACAGCATTGCTGAGTATTTTCTCCTTAAAACTGCAGTGAACCAAAGACAGTCTCAAAAACACGGTTTGAAATCGCTGGTGTTTCTGACGTCACAAACTACCTTGTAACCAATCAGATCAACGTGTGATCGTCAACGTGTGGATCTCTGAGTGACTGAGTGAGTGGAGGCAGGGCTCATTTGCATATTCATAAAACCGCGCATACTAAATGAGGCAAGGGTGTCGAGTTACATTCAAGATATCTTAAGGCATAAATAAAAAAAATTCAAGGCAAAAACGTTTAAATATGTCATTTTGGTGATCAAAGATGAGTTTATTGACTACAAACTACTTTTTGACTAAAGTTTGGTTCTACACAACAAGCAGCATAAACCTGTAAACTCTGTTTGCAACCTATTTGTAGTGTTTTTTAAAGTAAAATGTGATACTGAAGTGGAATAATACAAGTAATATATGAAAATGAAAAAAAAAAATTTGTTTAGAATAACGTGCACACTAGGTTAATAATTCACAAAGAGGCCAGGAACATGAATGAAAGTAAATTGTGATTTCATGATGACTTTGAAATACTGTCTAGGTTTGTTTAACAAAACAATATTCTCTCAGTACGGCTTCAAATGCTCAGGCTTTTTCTCTCGCATGAAAGCTGTAAAACTGAGTTTGTCCTTCAGCGTCTGTAGACTGAAGCAAACGCTGAAGACTGAACAGTGAAAGTGTCATCACACACAAAGAGAGCGACTTCAGCTCAGATTTCTCATTATGATGTTGTCGAGCTCCTGGAGCGAATCCTAGTGGGAAACTCTGTTGAAATTTAGTTCCAATAGAATTTGCATGCTTCACGCTGCGCTGGTTCTGCACACGCATACTAATCTGACACTCACACACTCGTATGCGCCGCTTCTGCCAACACAATCAATTTGAGATTTTGTAGCATTTAGGAGCTGCGCTGTTCAATTAGATGCAGACAAAGCCCTTGAGAATGAGCAAAATGTAAACCAAAGCAGAAAAGAGCAGATTGACACGATCAATACGGGTTTCTCAACGGCTGCTCCAATAGTCATGTGTAGAAATCAATCTCATAATGTCCAAATATCTGCTGAGTAATCGGCCGAGGGTCAGAGTTTGGCTGGTTAGAATGACTGCATCAATAACTATATCACTATGTGGGTAAAAAGCTTCATTGACAGCTGTTCAAAAATAGATAAAAATTGTATTCTGAATAAATTCGTTGTTTTTTTTTACGAGCGACATAATAGATGTTTTAATAGTGAGACATGTTTGAAGTCGCAGTTCACTCAAAAAAATATCCAGGGCTAAATTTCTGATTTTAATTTGCATGCAAAATTACCCTCAAATTTATAGTTTTAACATAAACAAATTAATAAAATAAAATGTGATGCATGTATGAAACCAGTACGGTTTCTGCACTCAAATAGTGACAGTTCATTATTATCCGTTTGCATTTATTTAATTTTATTTAAATAATCATGTTTTTAAAATGCGTTTATATAAACTAGCTGTGAAAACGATTACATTTATTCCGTTCGAAAGTATGAACATGGTTAAAATATGGCTAGATGTAGATCAAGAAATATTTAGTTAGTTAAAGATTGAAAGAAATTAGATTTATTGATGACAAATATACAAACTTTGTTATTTTTAATTCAAAACACACTCAGATTATTAGTACTACAGTGACTTTACTGGCCATTCATGTTTTTTTACCAGCCATGGAAATGTTTTTTGCCAAAACAAGCAATGACACCAACATTTTGAATACCAGTAAAAATTCAACATTTTCAGGTACAGAAAAACACTGCATAGTCTTCATTGTATAAATTAAACATAAATTAATCCTTGTTAAAGTTACAAAAGTTATTCAGTCAAGATTAGTCTTTTTGTCTTTTGTTGTTAGATGAACATTAATGACAGACGAGAGCAGGAATATTAGGCTGCTGTCACTTTAAGAGCGAATGCACAGATCCAATACACTGATACACATGCGTTTTCTTTCTCAACTGTTTAAGTTCACTTAAGACATACCTGACTATATTAACGAGGATACTTGCAAATACTGGCATTTTCAAGCGCAAGAAGACGTAAAAGAGTTCAATGCGGTATTCGAGCTCTGTCTGAGACGTGGATGTTTGTGCACATAAATCTTCCCACACAGCACGAGTAATGAAGAGAGCTCCCTTTCACGTCGTCTTGCGCTTGAATATTTCAATTTTGCAGGGGTTAAAGTGTCTTGACGATGCAGCACTGCCCCGTAAACTGTCCTATGTTCATTTCCGTGTGTTCACAACACTGCATTGTTACAATTCATAAAAATATTACCGTCCATGTGGCGATTGATAGTTTCACTCACCAACACCGATTTTTACGTGCATTTGATGCTTGCCGAGTGATAATTTTAGGCTGTATGTATGACTGACAAATATGCATCATTGAATTTAATAGTTGGTTTATTTAAAACTAGTGCTGGGCAACGATTAATTGCGATTAATCACATCCAAAATAACAGTTTGTGTTTACATAATATATGTGTGTGTACTGTGTATAATTATTTTGTATATATAAATACACACATATGCATGTATATATTTAAGAAAAAATGTGTTATTTATATATAAAATATTTATATATAATATAAATTATGCATATATATATATATATATATATATATTATATACATGTAAATATTTATTAAATATATACATGCATATGTATGTATTTATATATACAAAATAATTATACACATTACACACATATACAGGTGAAACTCAAAATATTAGAATATCGTGCAAGTTATAATTTTGATGATTATGGCTTACAGCTTATGAAAACCCCAAATTCAAAATCTCAGAAAATTAGAATATTACATGAAATCAATAAAAAAAAAGGATTTTAAATGCAGAAATGTCGGCCCTCTGAAAAGTATTATCATGCATATGTATATAGTTATATATACTAAATATATTAGTTTCACTTTTTAATTTGAATTACTGAAATACATGAACTTTTGCACGATATTCTAATTTTTCGAGTTTCACCTGTATTATGTAAACAAAAACTTTTATTTTGGATGCGATTAATCGCGATTAATCGTTGCCCAGCACTATTTAAAACACATTTTTTTGCTATTTGTATTGTTGTTGTTTTTTCTATTTTATTATTATTATTTTTTTCTTCCTTATGTTTTTAATGAGTAATCATAAAATCGATGTAACAATGATTGTCAAATTGTTGGATTACCTAATAAAAACATTTTAAACACAAATTAATGGATATTTTATATGCAATTCAAACACATAAATCTTACATTTAGGTCTAAATATTGCTTGAGTGTTTCGGATAGTCACAAGCGGTGAGATTTCCTCGTGGATGATCTAAAGACAGTGTGTGACGCTGATTGACAGAATCAGAGAAGTGAGTGACGGGCCGATGACCCAGCAGTTTCTGTAACGGCGGAGACGCTCACGTCACTGTCAGTCTGTGATCTGGGAGTTTCTCCACAAACGCTTCTCTCTGCAGTGCTTTACTGCGGTTTCTTTCTCAGAGAACAGCATATTTCCTAGCAGATTATCTGTTCTTCATAACCTGTCTACATAGGGAACTACTTTACAAGGCAGACTCCTAAATGAAATGCCATCTCAGAAGTGACTGATTCGAAACACACAGGCACACAACTTCACTCGACTTACAATAAAAAAAACCATTCAAATATTGGGTAAAATAGTCCATTTTAATTAGATATAAACAGTTTTACCAATGTTTTAACACTCTTAACCCTCTGGTGCTCTTCGTGTGTCGGTCAAAAATGACCGATTTTTTTTTTCAATGAAATGATTGTACCTATATTTTAGTTTGATAATGTTTTTTATTAAATATTTTATGGTACTAAAATATATTTACGCTGTATTTATAATCCATTTATTCACTTTTTGAGCATAGACCTGAAAATGAATTTTCAACTGTGGTAAATCTTGAATGCTTTAGAGCAACAAACTGAAGTTTGATCTCTTTTTAAAGATGACACTTGGCAGATTATTGCTGGAGTGAAAAAAAGTTTAAAAAAGTGAACTTAAAACAGAATTTTACGTTTATTGTTTTGAAAAATGCACAAAAATACTGTTTTAATACTAATTTTTATATAAAAATATATATTTTCAAAAATACGTTTTACTCTAAAACTGCAAGAAAATCAAAGCCCTACACCTAAACAAGCTGTGTTTTTAATTTGAGCCTGATATCTCAAAAAATGAGCTTTCAGAAAGAGTTTGTTTGGCTGCAGTACCAAAAATTTTCACTAGATAGTTTCATTTCTGACGACATTTCTTCATTTAACCTTTTTGAATCATGTCCATGATTTTTTTTGTGTGTGTGTGTGTTCACACAGCAAGTGCCAAAACCTTTACCATGTTTCGTACCATTCCGATAAAGTAAAAAAATTAAAAAAAACGTTACATTTTTAGATCAATGACCTAAAAAGCACTAAATGTTTTTTGCTGAAATGCCATAGAAGAACCAGTTTTTGTTCCCCAAAAAAACTTTCATTGAACAGATTAGTGTGAAGAGAATGTTAATAAGAACCTTTTTCCACGATAAAGCGCATTCTGTGGAATGTAAAGTTCCATGGATGTTAAAAAGTTCTTCAAGGAACCATTTCTTGACTTTTTTTTTCAGAGCGTATTGCAATGCACAAAATCTCAGATACCGACGTTTGGCCAAACTCTAAATCACATGCTTGTTCACTGTCTTTCGCAAACAGCCTTAATATCCTAAAACGTCTTAAAATGCTGTTTAAATAGGCGGCTCACTACGTTTTAGAAACGAGTAATAGTGTGCATTGCATCCCTGTCAGGAAAGCTCTGTCAAAATTGATTTTTCTTGTTGCTTTCTTTCACTATTTTTGTCCTCTATGCGGTCTCGCTCTTGCAGCGCTGCCATTCACTGACAGAAATGCCGGAGAAATAAAAGACCCGCCGCTGCCTCATGTCAGAAATGCATTAAGGCTCTTCACGAAACACAGTTTCATATCAGTCCGGCCATATGAGCACCGTGAAACTGGACATTTGCTTCAGTCGAGTCGAGTGTGTGTCGGGCTCCTCCTGCAGAATACAAACAACCTCCGGCTCTTATCGTGTGGCCCGAGTAAATGTACAGAGCGGTGAGATTCACAACACAGTCCCGTCCACAACACTAACATCATCATCATCTAATCATCATATCACAATCATCATCATAATCTGAACTAATTCTGTCAAAGCAATCAAGAATAATACATTTAAAAGAGCAACTTTGACAGAAGAAAACGGACATATTTTACCCTGAATCTGACTTCATAATAAAGTTCATTAGTTAACATGAACTATAATGAACAATACTTCTTCAGCATTTATTAATATTAATTTCAACATTTACTAATACGTTATTAAAATCAAAGGTTGTATTTGTTAACAAAAAAAAAAACGTTAAAAAATTGTACTAAAATTAACACAAACACTAAAAATAAAAGCTAATTTAAAATATTAATAAAACAATAATAAAGTTAATGCACTGTGAACTAACATGAACCGCTGTTTTTCTATTAACTAACAAATTATTAATAAAGATTAATAAATACTGAAATAAATGTTTTGTTCATGTTAGTTAACACATTAACAAATTTTAACTAGTGAACCTTATTGTAAACTTTATATTTAACCTTACACAAAATTGAATTAAAATGCAAAATAACTCTTTATTTCCAAGATCAAAACTGAACGGCAATTTTATGACTCGCATACAGGGTTATTATCGTTATCCAAAACTAAAACTATTAAAAACATTTCTGTTATTTGTAATGAAGCTGAAATAAAATAAAATATAAATATTAGTTGAAAAACTTAAATTAAAATTAGAAATCTGAAACTGAAATAAGTTTAAGTAATTAAAACTGGACCAAAGTTATTAACTGGAAAAAAAATTGAAAAATAAGTTAAGCCAAAGTTTTATTTGTATTAATAATAAAATTAGGGGAAAAAAACATAACAAAATTACTAAAAATGTAACTAAAATCAACACAACCACTAAAAATAAAAGCTAATTTAAAATATTAATAAAATAAAATGAAAATGAAAACTAAAATAACACTGCATACATACAAAATACAAATCTAACATGTCCTGATACATTTTCAAGATTTAAAAAAAGGGAAATAATATTTTGCATTGAGGAAAATAAACTCTATATTCGGACAGTTACGCATTATTAGAGTTTACATGACGTTCACAACATTTAAGCCCATTAATAACATTAACATCTTTATGCAAAATACACTTTTTTCTTGTTACTTTGGGGTGAAATATGACCTTTCTTGACATGTTTGGTGAGATTCTGTTTTAAATGTTCATTGTTAATGTTTATCACATGATACTGCCTCACACTCAATTTTTATTTCTATGTAATTCTGCAGAAACTCTGTCCAACACTTTCCCCTCAGGAACCGCAGAACAACCATTAAACTGATGAGAACAAAGACTTCCTCTAAAACATTATAATCTCAAAGGCACCGCCTCGGCTTCATCCCGAGGGAACACCAGTCTTTACACATAAAACAGAAAGATTTCTGTCAGAGGAGACGAGAATAAAGAAGACTTTCAGGAGAAATAGGAAGAGCTCTGTTATTAGGTTTGATATTCTGAAGAGACGTACGTTCACGTCACACATGATTTATGATCCTTCAAAAGATGCAATACCTGGAAATCCATCTGTGTCGGAGATCATATCTCCACCTTAAATTATTCCCTGCTATCTGAGACCCGATCTGACACCCGAGAGGGTTTCAAATGAAGGATCAGACGCTTATACACACACACACACACACACACACAAGAAAGAGGCTCTTAAAACAGCGAAGACTCTGAAATAATCCAGCGCATGTTGACATGACATCAGATGTGACTGGCTTTCAATAAATCGAGAAACTCCATTACTCTGCACTGCAAAAAAAATAAAATAAAGATCTTCTAACTCAGTCACTCATACTGTAATCACTGTAAGCCAATTAATGAACAATCTTTCGCAATATAGGCGGTTACGATTAATTAAGACATTTTTACCTTATATAGAATCCTTTTGGTATAAAGGGTTCTTTAAAATTGAGTCAAGAACCCTAAAGTTCTATACATTTGTAGAGTATTTTGTCTTGTTTTCACAGATATCAAAACATTCTTAAAATGACTTAAAAGATTAAATGACTTGAAATGATAAATTCATACAATTCTTAAGCAAAATGACTTTATATTAAGTCTTGTTTTCTGAAAAAATCAATCAAAATTATGTGAGTCTAGTGCTTAAAACAAAAACATATTTCATATCTGCCATTGGGGTAAGACAAATAAACTTAATTCAAGGGGAAAACAATATTATTTTCTGACACCATTTGCTGATTTTTTTTTTTCATGTTTTAAGCAAAAACTCTTTTCATTTTGATCAATTGTTCGGAAAACAAGTCATTTTGTTTCTCAAATAAATGTATTTTGATTTAAGAATGTTTATATCTTTGCAGTTGAAAACAAGACAAACACTGATTTAGAAAATAAATTTGTTTTTGCAGTGTAAGAAATGAAGTTTAAGTTACTTAAAATATTAACGTGGTTATCTCCATCTATTCTAATGGCAAGATAACTCTATAAATACTGAGATTTGCAACATGATAGTAAAACAAGCATGCATGTTAAAGCATATTTAACAGGAACACATGCAATGCATTGGCCAAACAATCATGTTTCCTTTTGCATATATTTCAATGCATTTCTGGTTCTGTAACAGAGTCTGATCTCGGCATAACTATTACTGTCTGTCTCTGGAAATATTAACAAGCTCTTTCACACAAACACGTATAAATCTGGCTGCTCAAAGTAAAGCTGTTTCTTGCATATGCATGAGTCTGAGAGTGTGTGTGACTATACTAATGTGTTGACAAACTCATTGTGTGTTTGTGTTTACTGTCCACTGTTTGCTAAATGATGCATTTCAACAATAACCCTTCACAAACATAATAAAACTCAGTGAGATGAACAGGCCTTCTGCTAAACAACATCAATCCTGACGCTTAAAGACCAGGACGTTTTTACATTTCCATTGCGTGTGCAAAAACCACTGGAAACTGCATCTGCACATAAAGCTGGACTGAACAAATAGCTGATTTTGTACTGAGAAAGTAGCAAAACTGAAAAAAAAAAAAACATGAATTAGGTTGTTAAAGTTACCATGAAATTAAAATTCACCCCATTTATTTTCTAAACTCATGTTCCTGGACTTATTCTGAATAATTCATAAGTGCGTGTTATTTTAAATAATATAATAATGTCTTAATAATCTTTTATCAAAAATGTACCACCTGAAAGAACTTTCCTTTTCTGTTGACTACACAAATCCATCTTACTTTCCAACCAATTGAATAGAAACACTTTTCATCATCCAACCAACTTTTGATAGATAAAATCAAGTCTTGCATTATTTAACTAGCTGAATACTGCTTCAATTCAAAATACATAAGATAACGGATGTAAAATGGTCACAAAAACTTGCTTTTAAGTGCCTCTATTATTATCTCTTTGGGATAATCTCTTTAATGTAGTGTGTAATAGAGTTGTTTGTGAATGTAAAAGCTCTGCAAAGTTTCAAAGATTAAAGATAAAAGTTTGTCTCCTAAAATAAATAATTGATTCTGAACTGCCTGAAACGAGTCGTCAGTAATTCAGTCTCACTTCCTAATCAATCTATGTAGATGTGTAACTAATTTGCATAATGCCAGCCTGTGGTCTTGATTGGCTGAACAGCGTCTCTTAGCTCCGCCCTCAAACACTAGTTTATCTGAGACTGGAAGAGTTTGGTTCGTGTTGTTCATGTCGAGAAGACGCTGTTTTCTGAGATTGATACGGTAAAACTCACGCCATCGTTACTGTTCGTATCACTGTGAGATTCAGATATGATAATGAGCGTTTGCTTTCTGACCAATCAGAGCAGAGCATCTCTCAGAGAGGCGGAGCTTAGAGAGACTGAATCCTTTATTGAGGCTTTTCATAAAAGGACTGATGCGGCAATATTATGAGAAAATTAAAGTGTTTTTGACTTTGTATGCATGTAAAACTATTGTAGGAGACTCTAAAACAACATTAGAAGCCTTTAATAACAGCATAATAGGGCACTTTAATGTGCATCATCTAAACTCTCTTGAAATGATCCTCTAACCTGAAGAACAGTGTGGGCAGTGGAGGGCAGACACACCGGTCACATCGCCCTGGGCAAGAGCAATTACCCACAATCCCCTGCTGTCTGACTGCAAGCATATGCAGGAGGACAAACACGGCTTCCAGCTCAACTTCAGTGCGTGTGCTGGTTTTATACAGCGTTCCAGTGATACCGAGAGCTGCAGACGGGGAGAAAGGTTTCTGACCATTAAAGTTTTAAAGGCCGGGTGCATCATTAAGAATTAAGCACCATCATGGCGGCCGTAAGACAAGACTTTATGAATTCACATCCACACATGAGATGATTCACATCAAAATAACTGACTGAACAAACGGGCATGCTGTAGATATGAGTCTAGCTTCAAATAAATAAAATGCATTGAGTTTGAATTAAAAGAGCATAGAGAATGCCACTATGATAAATCACAATTACTTTAATATCGGCACCAAATTGCATATTTTTGCTGATTTTGGGCCCCCGATTTATTTTTTATTTTTTTACTATTATTTCATATGTCAGGACTTAAAGGGTTAATGCATTATTAAAACCTTCTGTTAATATTACTTAAAGACCTAACATTTATTTTTATTAGCTAACAATAACCAATATTAATAAATACTGTAACAAACGTATTGCTCATTAATGCACGCATTGGGTCCCATACTGTAAAGTGTTACCATTAAAACACACTGCAATATTCCTATGGTTGCTATAACAACTAAAATAAAAAAATAAGACAAGACCATCCACTGTCTCTGACAGCTACAAGATTTCTGTTCTTTTATGAATAACGTGTCCTGAATGTAAAATAAGGCCTCAGATACCAGTAAAGCTTTTAGAAGGACAATTACACATGAGCAGTTTATGCAATACATTTGCATAATCATTCGCTCATGCCACACCCACTTCCTGAACCGTTTACCATATATGGTATTAAAGTGTTTCCGAGTAAACAGATTAAACACAACATATGCTACTTTTCCGTTTATAACAGATGCCACATCAGAACATATTCATAAACATGATTAGGACACGCAAACACCGCCAAGACCGATTATGAGCCGAGACACAAAGAGGAAAGTGACCATAAATCCACAAACTCCTAAAATGAAGTCATCATCAATCTGTCTTTCATTAGTTTCTCATTAACACACGTGAAAACCAAAAGCACTGACATACAGTTGAAAACCAAGACATTTTGTGCTTGTGTGTCTCTGTGTATTCCAGATCTTCTCTTTTTATCTGCCAAAACAATAAAAACAACGACAATGAAAACAACTGGCTCCTTTTAAATGGAATTGGAATTGATTTGGCACAAGAAACGGATGGCATTTCAGAAACATAAATCTTCAAGGCTTTTAAAACTTTTGTTTTTTAACTTTCAAACAAGTCTTTGTCAACCAATTCAACATGTTGACAAAATTAATTCTAGTTCCTTACATTAAAATTTGAATTGCAATTTTGCGTCCTTTTCGTCACCTCTGGAAATTAAAAAGCATTGTTCTTTCATATTCATTTAGCAGACACTTTTATCCAATGCTACTTGCTACTAATTATGAAAACAAGCAAGTGTTTGATCTTAATTTAGTTCTGAATGACGCACAACCCCTAGTTTATCTTCATCCAATCAATTCCCCTTAAATAAAACAACACTCAGAAACTTGCTCTATTGAAATACGCCACATTACAGAAGTAAAATGGGTTGCAAACGTCAGGTTGGCTCACTATTTTGCCAGAATATGTGTGTACAAATTGTTCAAAACAAAGGTTAATATTGGCATCAATGGTTTCATGAAGAACCTTTAACATCCATGCAATCTTTCCATTCCACAAAAGGTTCTTTAGATGTTCTTCACACTAAGTGAAGTAAGTAAAATGTCTCTTTTAAAGTCCCCCTGTGGTGAAAATCCAGCTTTTAATGTTGTTTATATGTCTATGTGGTGTTTTTAATATGTTTTAACACAAAGCATGTGTAAATTCATAAGTCGACAGCATTGCTGAGTATTTTCTCCTTAAAACTGCAGTGAACCAAAGACAGTCTCAAAAACACGCTTTGAAATCGCTGATGTTTCTGACGTCACAAACTACCTTGTAACCAATCAGATCAACGCGTGATCGTCAACGAGTGGATCTCTGAGTGAGTGAGTGAGTGGAGGCGGGGCTCATTTGCATATTCGTAGAACCGCGCATACTAAATGAGGCAAGGGTGTCGAGTTACATTCAAGATATTTTAAGGCATGAAGAATTTTTTATCAAGGAAAATTGGTGATCAAAGATGAGTTTTAAGGGATAAAATTATTGACTACAGGGGGACTTTAAAAACTGATCACTGAAAGGTTCTTATAGGAACCAAAAATGGTTCTTCACATCATCGCTGCATGAAAATACAACAACCTTACACCATGAATTAAACACTCACAGGAAACAATCGGATTTCTTCGCAGCAGTTGCAGCAAATCATTCTCTGCACATATTTTTCTGAGAAACAACCATATGTGTAAGACGCTGCATTACCAGAGTCAAGAAATCTGTCAAAGCATGACTGCAAGATAACACAGATTCTCCTTGGCATAACTGATGGTGATGAGACGCCGCTCTCCTGGCGATTGTCTCGGGAATACTGCTGTTATTAATAATAATGATGCCGTTCTGCAGAGCTATTAATCAATCACTGCTCCGGCGCACAGATATTACTCAGTGCATTGAGTGACGCTTCTCTTCAGCAGCTTCTGCTAATTGTGCTCGAATCTGTTCTGGAGTTTGAGATTTGCATCGCATTATGCAAAAACAGGTGTTAACGTGACAGGAGCATCAGTCGATTTCCCTCAGCGAATCTCCTCAAGCTCCAAAACACTCCTGCATTTCTGTCATAGTGCAGTTTAGTATTCTGAATCCATATTTAATATGCAGCAAGCTCAAAATACTCACAAGCTGACTGGTAAACTGCGATATTAAATGGTTTATATCAAATAGTAAGAATAACTATCTGACCATAAGAGACATGAGTTGTTCAAATCATGCCATCTACTAACATTTATTATCATAAGATTATCTAGAATGCCAAGTTTTTATTCTTCATACCTCCATGTGGTGACAAATATTTGAGGAATATTTCTCATATACCTACAAAATAAAGATAATTTAATAGCATAATATGACATAACAAAACATGAAAAAATAAGCTGACACAACATAAAACAAAACACAAGATATAATAAAACATAACAACATGAAACAACATAACATAAAAAATTAAACAACAAAACAATATAAAAAACAACATGTTTTATGTGATGTTGTTCATGGAATAACAACATAAAAAATAACATCATGAAACAACATAAAATAAAATAAAACATAACATAAATAAAATATAAAAACAATGTATCATAACATACCATGAAAGAACAAATCATAACAAAAACAGCATAAAACATGAAACATAAAAAAAACCTAAGTATATATAGTATAAGTATATATAACATAATTTAACATAACACCATGAAACAACATAAAATGAAATATAATACATAACGTAACATAACATGAATAAACAAAAAAAAAATATTAAACAATGGAACATAACATGAAACAACATAACATAAAACAAAAAACAGCATAAAACATCAAATAAAACAACATAAAATGAAACAGCATAACATGTTTTTGTGACAGTGCTTTTTCATATGCAGAGTTGCTAAAACAAACAGCTCAATAAATTAATTGCATGATAAATGCATGAATAAAAATCATGCAAAATACCATTTCATGGCTGATAAGAAATAATTATGGCTGCTAAACTTTCAGAATTCACCCGCAACTAGCAGGTGTGGTAAAAAGTTCATTTTGGACCCTGTCAGTATCATATCATACAGTCCAAAAGTAAAAAGCAACGGGTCCATGTGTTCAACACTCATCCTCAGAAACACAAGACTGCTACTGTACAGAAGTGTAGCATGAGGCTCAGCGACTGTGTTTACAGTGTCAAGAGTGTGAATAAACGTGTCACACAGAAGCATTAATCACACACACACACACACATCATTAGTGTGAGGAAACATCGCTACACTGGCATATGGCACAATGCATCAGCTCATAATTTACATTATAACACTCCAGATTTCACCTCTGACCAGCGTGAACTTTCTGAAGTTCTAAAAGATTCATTTATTCACACATTATGCATCGTGCATCACAATATCCGTGTGCATTCAGCTCTCAGGCGTAATGGAAGCAGAATAAATTTGCAGTCTTGTATCTGTCACTTTTTACTCACAAGTTGACTGACACTGCAATATTACATGGTTTAAATCAAATTGTAAGCAATCTGACCGTAGCATTAATCAAATGTCTTCAAATAACGTGACCTCGATAAAAAATATCTGAATGCATCAGAAGTTTATCTAGGATACCTGAAGTTTATTCCTCAGACCTCCAACATCTCATCGTGTTTTTGTGATTATGCACTTTCAGACTTTGAGTTTGTCACAAACATGCATGCAAAAAAAAGCTCAATTAAATTGAAAGATAAATGCATGAATAAAAATCATGTGAAATACCGTTTCAAGGCTGCATACAGATCTCAGTATTTAAATTAGGAAGCAAAATAAATTAGTCATCTTGACTATTCTACTTTAAAGGTGCATTGCGCAACAGTTCATGTTAAAAATACCCATTTTTCTAACCCATACATGCATAAACAATTGCCTGATGGGCTGAATGAGCCCTTCTCTGATCACTGTGATTGCCTCTATAATCCTGTACAGTAAAATAAATAAGAGGGATTCGGGTCGGAATTTGAGACTGGGCGTGACGTCATGCGCGTTCGCGCTCACCTGGCTATGTCTGGCAGGTTTGTGTATTCGCCGCAATTCTCCGTATCAGCGAAGACAACTCGCGCGACAAAAGTAGAAGATGGATTCAAAGAGACCGGCTTGTAGTCCATTCAAAACCCCAACGCAAACTCCACGTAAGACAAAGAAAACACACTCTGGTTGCAGTTTCGCTTGTTGCCAGAGGGGGGCATAGTTCTGCAAAAACTCAGACACTTGCGCTATGCACCTTTAACTTTGTCTCCAGTATTCGTGCACGACTGAGTCCAAAGGTAAATCTGCCATAGCCATTACATATTTAAAACAGTCATATCCTATACTAAACCTAAACTAATCTTGACAAACTATATATCATTTGAAAGCTTACAATATCTAGTTTCCATATTTGGTGACTGATTTTCAAAATAAATTACAGAGGAGCCATAATTTATGAATTTGCAACAAGAATATTTTCATACTCCTAAGGCGTGTTCAGACCTTTATTTTGAAATAGTAATGAACATGAAAAATCATGAAAGAATGGTAGAAACCTAAGTTTATTTTCATGCCAAGAGTTCAAAACATCCATTCAATTTTATTTATTTTTTAGAAAAAAAGGTCTGAAAATGTTTTAAATATAAAGAAAAAAATAATAGATTCACCATTTGTGATGTGGCGGCGAGCTATAACGCACATATGTGTTCTTTTTATGTTTATTAGAGGTTGAATTCATATCAAAATCTGCCAAACTTCCCATACTACTTCTGAATAGGATGTCTACTTCATAAATTGTATTAAAATTGTTGAAATAATGGTTCAAATCACTCAAACCACATATGTAAATTGAGGCGCCCTTATATGTGCAGTAATGGAGTCTGGTGTTCATTTTTTGAGATATCAACCTAAAATTTGAAACACAACTTGTTCAGATTTTTGGCTTGATTTTCTTGCAGTTTTAGAGAATATGTTTTGATAAACATTTTCATTTTCATAAACTCAAACTTCTATAACTTTTTTTCTGTTTCACTTTCTTAATTTATTTCACTTCTACAAAAATCTGCCAAATGTCTTCTTTAAAACAAGACAAATCTTACATCTATATTCCAATGCATTCTTGAATTATAACCAAGTTCGGAATGTGCATTTTCATGACTATTCAAAAGGGGGTGACACTTAAAAAGTTAAGAAAGAAAACAGATGCGTTTCATACAGTCTTTAGGCTGTGTGGGTTCAAATGAAGTTCATCCCAATGGGGTTTACATAGTGATGCACGATATATTGGCCATCCGTATCGGCCGATATATGTTCATTTTTAATGTTATCGGCCTGAAAAGAAGATTTAGCCGATATATTAAAGCTACAAAAAAATTATAATAAGAACATCATTATAATTGTGTTTGGGACATGGATTTTAAAGATGAGACTTTTGTTTTTTTTAATCAGGCTCTCAAAAATATAAAACTTTGGATTTAGATTTATTTAGGTTATCGGCTTTCAAATATAAAGAATTATCGGTATCGGCCAAAATGTTCATATCGGTTCATCCCTATAGGCTTACACATCTTTATTGTTTTAAAATTCCTGTTCCTGGTAATCTTGAATCAGAATAAGTTCCTCTTGCAGCATTTCTTCTCTTCTCTGATGATGTGGGCGGGGCAACCTGTCACTCACATGAGATCAGCCAATAGCAAACCACAACCATCCAATAAATTCCCCACAGACACAATCAAGCCCCGCCCACATTTGTTCTTATTCCAGAAGCGTTTCTCTCGGATATACGACACAATAGAGTTTGTCATCGCCAGGATCATAATACTGCCCTCTGACTAACCAATCACATCACTGCTAATCTGACGAGGTTCCCCTAAACCACACACACACACACACACACTCCAAGTCAGTCCTGCACTGAATGACAGTTCCCAAGGTGTCTTTCTCTCCAATAAACAAACACAAAACACACAATGTCTGTCTTTGTAGCGCTAACTCATCCAGACAGGAGGACCTCGGGGAGCAGACGAGACTTCAGATGTCATATCTCACACAACTTCCCCGTTTCCCAGTCTCTCTTCCACACAGCGTGATGGAGATGAGCTGAGATCATGTGTGGAAAAGAGCAGAGAAAGTTTCCTTGCTGAAAAAACTACAATATCATTATCAACATAATACAGATGAATATAAAACTTGTGTCTTACACTAAAACATACAACAACACAAAAACAATGTTTCTTCTCAGCGATGCCAAAGAACCATTTTTGGGCTCCCCAAATAACCTTTCAGTGATCAGTTCTAAAAAGAACATTTGAATAACATCTAAAGAACTGTTTATCACTAGAAAGAAGCTTTTGTTGCATGGAACAATTCCTTGGATGTTAAGGTTCTTCACTATATGTTCAAGTCACCATGAAATCAAAATGTAAAAAAAAAAGGAATATTGCAGGAACTATTGAAATTATCTATAATAAATTATAATAGTGAACATTATCATGTGCAACATCGTTTGAAATTCCTTTTCCTGGTAATCTTGAATCAGAATAACTTCCTCTTGCAGCATAACTCTTCTTTGATGACGAGGGCGGGGCAAACCTGTCACTCTCTATGAGATCACCAATATGCAAACCACAACCATCCAATCATCCAATCAATTCCCCACGGGACATTAATCAAGCCCCCGCCCCTATGTTGCTCTTGTTTGCATATAAGGCCACAATAAGGGAGAAATCAATACTATTATGAGCGCATACTGCCATAATCATGCCAACTTTAATGTACTGTAGTATACAGCAATAGTTCAGTATGACTGAAATTTGTTAATATATTAAAGCAGATCCAAAATTTCTAAAGTAAGAAAAATGTCAGCTATTAATCCACATATCACATATAAGTTATACATTATCGACACTGATGATCACTATAGCTAAAATGAGATCAAAAAGTTAAATATTAATTTAATATAGGTATGGTTTGATAACAATCCATATTCCCTACATCCCAAATTTGAGGCGACCCATTTAATATAAACCTATGCATTACATTATTTTGTATTAATAATTTTTTTAGATACAAGTAATATAGTGTCAACTGTCATTGTTTGGCCCCCCCATTGCAAATGCAGATTACTGGGGGCTAGTGGTTACCAATATAATCTCAATATAGGTCTTTGTACGTATCAAGATTTTACGCTTATTGCACTGCAATTCAAACACCTTTATTTTCACTACCACAGGATATATTGTAATAAAGTAATTAAATATAGTTTTTATTTTTATTAATTTATTTATTATTCCGTTTAAACATTTAGCTGGCAGACCTATAATACATAGATAAAATGTATATAATATATATATTTATAAAAGAAAAAGGTATTCTCTAATATCAGAGCCACATCACGGTATTCCGATATTTGACAACGGGCCCCACCCATCAGCGGAGTTATTTAATGTTTTTAAAATGAACAAAATTCGTTATTCTTCAGGGCAAGTAACTGATGATAAAAGGGGTCAACGGCCATTTTTGCAGGTCAATCAGACTTTAAAGGGCTTTGTCTAATTACTTTATTATAAAATAATAGGCTACTATACTCCGTGCATATGTTGTAGTTCAGGTCAGATGGTTATAAAAACAATAAACTGTATTTTCAAACTGACACGGGACAGTAAATGGCGCGGGTAAACTCACGGCAATCTGAAGCTGGTTCCAGTGGTTTGACTCGGTTCGGGCTGTACTGCGTCGGACGGTTGAGAGCCACTGCGCTACGTCCTCAAGGCAATTCACGCCACCCGATTTCCCGCGCTTCCCCATCGCGCGCTTCATCATCACGTGCACGCGAGGCAGCAGGCTGAACATACAGATAAAACGCGCATCTCTATGATCCGTTTCTCACGAGACGATACCACGATAGAGATCAGAGACGAGGCGGATGGTCTGATCACAGCTCAGGTGACGAACTGATGATGAGGGGCGAGGAGAGGAGAGGGAGGGGAGGATGCGAGGAGAAGAGAGATCGAGAGGAGAGAGCAGGAGAGAGAGAAGAGGTTATCCAGGAGTCGCTTGTCTGTGCAAGGCGCCGTTGAACTGATGGCAAGTAAATCTCATCAATTGATGTTGGCCACTACTACAAATAATGACCACAAAATAGCATATATATTAACCCATTTTACACCACTTTAGCATGATAATAATCTCATTTTGGTATTCTTTGAAGTACGAGATTGGATATTCGATATATGAGGCTACAAGTAGGTAGCCTAACATATAGCCTATCAGTATAAGCTACGTGTGTAGGCCTATACTATATAGGCTATATATATTTCATACATTTTATTTTTTTTTTACCAATTATTATTATATTATGGTATAGTATGACCCACATTTAACCATTACTCGTCCCACCACAGAACATTTTTGTTATGAAATAGTTTTACCTCGTTAGTAAAAGCCAGTAGGAAATATCTTCCACCACCAGGATAGTATAGAGTGATAAATCATTTTCAACACAATTAAGCCTAAACCACAATTTACTCCTTAACAAACAAAAAAGTCCCAGTGGTGGATTCCTGGATTGCTCATATGTAGTCAACATTTGATAAGTGGGGATCAAAACCTTGCATCTTAAAGTTTATTACATGATTTTTGATCAATACCCCGTTCGTGTTTTTAGGACAACTTTGATAATTTTTTTGATCCACTTCAATGTTGTACTTCTGTATATTCTTGTATTGAATGATTACCATATTAAAATACTCATAAATAAGCATAAACTATGTTAGGTTGGCTACTGCAATGTATGCAATGGTATTACCATAGTACATGTTCCAAAAACATGGTAATACTATGGTATTTTTGTTAGTGATGATAATGCAGGGTGTTCACCACAGCACAGTTTGTTTCAGCACAAGTTAATCTACATTGTAGTGGAATATTTAGGGGAAAAAAGTAAACCTGAGATTAGTATAATGAGCATATGAGGATTCAATAATAATCCCAGATTTATACTGCAATTTCCCCGCTCTGTTGACTTGAGAGTGTGTGATGAACAAACATAGGCCATCATCATCATCATCATCATCATCTACAGATCAGCTGTGTTGTGTGAATGGACATTTTCACATTTCTCATATAAAGATAATTCTTCTGTTTCTAAAGTCTGATTACGCAGCAGACGCTCTAAAACAGATTATGAGTCGAAGGTTTTAGATTAAAATCATAATCAATTCCTGCATTTCTCTATTAATCTCACCTGTTTATGTTATTTCATTTTCAAGCCACAGGTAGATATAGGTTGTTTAGTTAAAATCAAACTCTTTTCCGAGCAGATCTGTCAATATAACAATCAAGTTTTAGAAATGTAGGCACATGTATATCTGTTACAAATCATATCTATAGATCCCAGACACAGCACGTGATGGAAATTGCATTAATAAAGATGACCCAGTATTTCATAAGTCACATATATAGTCACCGTCATACATGGTTTTTTATGGCGGCGTGTGTTATATGAGGCTACATTAAAATTAACCCCTTTGAAATGAACATATCTGGAAATAAATCTGCCTCTAAACATGTTTGCTGTTACAAAAAGAACAAGGAAAGTATTGAGTTTAAAACCGAAGCAATGCAACCCATGCAGGGTTGTGATGAGGGTATATTCATCGTGGTCTTACTATTGGAAATAAATTCCTTTGTGTAAAATATGGGTGTATAAAACAGGACTTCTTCAGATTCTGGGATTTTCGCTATCATGACATGTGACTGAATAAAACGCTTGCTCTTCATCATAAGACGTCTGAAAGATTATAATATGTGTTGCTGAAACTGTGACGGTTGTGAATGAGGATGTGAAGGTTTCATGTGTGGGAAAGAAGGCCCACGGGCCTTATTCACTTGTAGTGGGGGAAGAAGGGAAATCAGGTTACCACTCGCCTCTATATGCTGACAGGACATAGCGTTCTGTTCAGGCTCACAATTACACCAATATATTATAGGTCTATACTGCAATAACCAGGACGATGTATGAGCATCTCATTGACACTGCTTCACTCTGATAAAAGTACAGAGACAAGTTGCATTAAATTAAAAAAAACAAATATAATATAAAATAATATAAATAAAAAGACAGTGAGACTATTCAACTTGTAACTATAATAGACCAGTAGAGAAGTGTGAGTAGTCTGGAGTGGAGTCTCAGATGTCACTGGTAGTAAAATTACCTAAACTTCATGTATTGGGTGTTTATTGTGTGCTTGAAAATTATTTATATATATATTGGTTGATACTATTATCATTGTTATATATTAATGGAGGATTTTAAGAAAATGCTTTAAGAGCTCTTGCGTGGATCATTATTGCAGTGATTGATTATTTTTCTAGCATTGTGATTAGTATCTTGGCGACCAGTTCTGTCCTATACCGCTATAAGTTAATTAAAGAGTGTCAGGTAGTTATTTATTGTTCTTAAAGTCCCCACCCTGTCAATCATTCTTATCCCAGTAAAACTCAAGCATTGGCATCACCAAAATGTCATGCTTGTAAGCGTTTTTGCCTTTAACCATAATATTGCTTCATGCCTATTATAAATATCTTAAATGTAACTCGACACCCTTTGGCCTCATTTAGTCATGCGCGGGTTTCATTGATGATTTATGCAAAAGGAGCCCGCGCCTCCACTCACCTACACTCACATGCAGTAGGCTCCTACTCGTTGATCGATCACACGGTGATTCTGATTGGTCTTACTAGGGTAGTATGTGTGACAGTCAAGGAAACACCAGCGGGATTGCAAACCGACCCGTGCCGTTATTGAGACTGGTCTGTTGGGTCACTGGCACCTGGTGTTAATAATAACACTGACACAGACATATCTATGACATGGAGTATATAATTTAATACGTTGAAATTAACCACAGCTGGATGATTGGATCAACCCACAAGCATGTGCAGTCAGACAGATTCACACACACACAGTTTTTCTAAAAGCGTGAAGTTTTATTTTTTCACGCTGTGATCAGCAGTTCATTTCTGCATCCATCAGATCTGAGTCATGAGTCGACCTCTGACCTAATCAGACAATTTACCTTCAAATTATTCATAATATTGTCCATAAAAGTCTAAATATCATTAGTCCAAGATCTCTGAGAGATTTCAGCAGAAAGACTTAATCACTAACTAACATGATCAGATCTGCTTGATGTTCTGCGCTTAATATCTCATATAAAAAGACACTCTAAACTTGATCAAATATCAAACTAGCTGTACATGACATAGTCGTAATGTTTAAATAAAGAGGATATAATTCAGAGAAAGATTTGTAGCTTAGCCCCATTAATACAGTCCTGTCTTTATTAAACTCATTTGCGCTGAAAGCATTGGTGAATTCATAATGAACCACTAATTACATCCTGGCAAACAACCATTTTAGTTGAAATATTTCAAAATATGTGAAGTATAATAGTGTATTTTAAGAGGCTGATCTATGTCTGCTTTCATCTCAGCTCAAATCTCATTAATTTACAAACGAGCATCTCTGTGAACGAGTCTCTCTCTCTTCCTCTCAGGTGACTCTCTGGCTCTGATGAAGACATTGTGCTGACCTTTAACACACACACACACACACACACACACACACACACACACACGAGAGAGAGATTGAAAGAGAAGCATTTTGGGTCTAAATGCAGCTGTAAACGTGTCTCTGCCTGCATGCAGTGAGTGTGGGTTTATTTCTCTGCAGAGACTCCCTCTGCTTTTATATAATGTATAAATGCACTTGTCTAACTGTAGACGTTCAGTGTTGTCAAGCAAAATGC
>JAVALU010000487.1:17500-42500 GCA_030770095.1 Gila robusta | reverse complement strand
TATAAATACATACATATGCATGTATATATTTAATAAATATTTACATGTATATACTGTATATATATATATATTTATACATAATTTATATTATATATAAATATTTTATATATAAATAACACATTTTTTTTTAAATATATACAAAATAATTATACACAGTACACACACATACACTCACCTAAAGGATTATTAGGAACACCATACTAATACTGTGTTTGACCCCCTTTCGCCTTCAGAACTGCCTTAATTCTACGTGGCATTGATTCAACAAGGTGCTGAAAGCATTCTTTAGAAATGTTGGCCCATATTGATAGGATAGCATCTTGCAGTTGATGGAGATTTGTGGGATGCACATCCAGGGCACGAAGCTCCCGTTCCACCACATCCCAAAGATGCTCTATTGGGTTGAGATCTGGTGACTGTGGGGCCATTTTAGTACAGTGAACTCATTGTCATGTTCAAGAAACCAATGTGAAATGATTGGAGCTTTGTGACATGGTGCATTATCCTGCTGGAAGTAGCCATCAGAGGATGGGTACATGGTGGCCATAAAGGGATGGACATGGTCAGAAACAATGCTCAGGTAGGCCGTGGCATTTAAACGATGCCCAATTGGCACTAAGGGGCCTAAAGTGTGCCAAGAAAACATCCCCCACACCATTACACCACCACCACCAGCCTGCACAGTGGTAACAAGGCATGATGGATCCATGTTCTCATTCTGTTTACGCCAAATTCTGACTCTACCATCTGAATGTCTCAACAGAAATCGAGACTCATCAGACCAGGCAACATTTTTCCAGTCTTCAACTGTCCAGTTTTGGTGTGCTCTTGCAAATTGTAGCCTCTTTTTCCTATTTGTAGTGGAGATGAGTGGTACCCGGTGGGGTCTTCTGCTGTTGTAGCCCATCCGCCTCAAGGTTGTGCGTGTTGTGGCTTCACAAATGCTTTGCTGCATACCTCGGTTGTAACGAGTGGTTATTTCAGTCAAAGTTGCTCTTCTATCAGCTTGAATCAGTCGGCCCATTCTCCTCTGACCTCTAGCATCAACAAGGCATTTTCGCCCACAGGACTGCCGCATACTGGATGTTTTTCCCTTTTCACACCATTCTTTGTAAACCCTAGAAATGTTTGTGCGTGAAAATCCCAGTAACTGAGCAGATTGTGAAATACTCAGACCGGCCCGTCTGGCACCAACAACCATGCCACGCTCAAAATTGCTTAAATCACCTTTCTTTCCCGTTCTGACATTCAGTTTGGAGTTCAGGAGATTGTCTTGACCAGGACCACACCCCTAAATGCATTGAAGCAACTGCCATGTGATTGGTTGATTAGATAATTGCATTAATGAGAAATTGAACAGGTGTTCCTAATAATCCTTTAGGTGAGTGTATATTATGTAAAAACAAACTTTTATTTTGGATGATTAATCGCTGCCCAGCACTAATATATATATATATATATATATATATATATATAAAATAAAAGCTGTGACGTAGTTAATCTGTTTTTTTACTTGTTTTCTTTTTTTGGGGGGCAAGTAGAAGTTTTGAATGTCCGGTAACTTAAAAATTTATTAGGCCAGTGAGTGAAAAAGTTAAAAATAGAACCGAACCAAGAAGAAAATGCATCATATTAACTCCCCGATCAAACACCCTAAAACACAAACCGCCTGCGTTCCAACAACAGTTCACAACACTCTTGATATAATGAGATGTGATCAACATGTTTATAAGCAGCTCACGGTGTTCAGGGACTGAATCGCATTACTCAGCCTGCAAACTGAAAACAGCACAACAACGGGCAAAACTGATCACACACACACACACACACACACACACACACACACACAGTCACTCACAGACGCGGCTGAATGAGAGCTTTGTATGATGGAGATGAAGACATTCACGACTTCAGAACAACATTCGGACAAACAAACCCCTGATGAACAAGTTGTTATTCTGTTATGTAATTCCACACAGTCCACATGGCTAGTGTGATTGGATTCAGTAAATGTGATCATGTTAGTTATGAATGGCATGTTTATGGCGGGATCGAAGGCGTCTTGTTTTAAACGGATCAGCGATGTGATTGTCTATGTCTCACCTGACGGATCTTTCCGGAACAGTGTGTTCATTACGGTGCCGTGAAGCTTCACTCGGTCCCGCTCTCGCTCCATCAGACCGGCTGACACGAAACACTCCACCAGCCTGTCTGCTATCTGCTGGAGCCTACACACACACACACACACACACACACACACACACACACGTCTGGTTCACTATCTTTGTGAGGACTCTCCATAGACGTAATGGCTTTTATACTGTACAAACTGTATATTCTGTCTACTTTTACTAACCGACCCCTAAACCTACCCATCACACACACACACACACTAACCCAACCCCTAAACCTACCCATCACACACACACACACACACACACACACACACACACACACACACACACACACACACACACACACACACACACACACACACTAACCCAACCCCTAAACCTACCCATCACACACACACACACACTCACACACACACACTAACCCTACCCCTAATCCTACCCATAACAAACACACACACACACACACTAACCGGACCCCTAAACATACCCATCACACACACACACACACACACACACACACACTAACCCTACCCCTAAACCTACCCATAACACACACACACACACACACACACACACACACACACACACACACACACACACACACTAACCTGACCCCTAAACCTACCCATCACACACACACACACACACACACTAACCCGACCCCTTAACCTACCCATCACACACACACACACACACACTACCCCTAAACCTACCCATAACACACACACACACACACTAACCCAACCCTTAAACCTACCCATCACACACGCACTCTCTCTCTCACACACACACACACTAACCCAACCCCTAAACCTACCCATCACACACACACACACACACACACTAACCCAACCCCTAAACCTACCCATCACACACACACACACACTCACACACACACACTAACCCTACCCCTAAACCTACCCATAACAAACACACACACACACACACACTAACCGGACCCCTAAACATACCCATCACACACACACACACACACACACACACACACTAACCCTACCCCTAAACCTACCCATCACACACACACACACACACACACACACACTAACCCGACCCCTTAACCTACCCATCACACACACACACACACACACACACACACACACACACACACACACACACACTACCCCTAAACCTACCCATAACACACATACACACACACACACACACACACACACACATACACACACACACACTAACCCAACCCTTAAACCTACCCATCACACACATACTCTCTCACACACACACACACACACACACACACACACACTACCCCTAAACCTACCCATAACACACACAAACACACACACACACACTAACCCAACCCTTAAACCTACCCATCACACACATACTCTCTCACACACACACACACACTAACCCGACCCCTTAACCTACCCATCACACACACACACACACACTACCCCTAAACCTACCCATAACACACACACACACACACTAACCCAACCCTTAAACCTACCCATCACACACGCACTCTCTCTCACACACACACACACACTAACCCAACCCCTAAACCTACCCATCACACACACACACACACACACACACACACACACACACACACAAACACACACACACACTAACCCAACCCTTAAACCTACCCATCACACACACACACACACACACACAAACACACACACACACACACACACTAACCCAACCCTTAAACCTACCCATCACACAACACTTTCTGCATTTTTACATTTTCAAAAAAACTCATTCTGTCTGATGTATAAGCTTGTTTCCTTACACTATATGCCTGTATTAGGTTATGGATTATATCGTACTTGTCGGATCCATCTTTAACAGCGACTTTGGCGTACAGGACGTCCACCGTTGACGGGTCATCGTTCATATATTCAATTCCTCTGACTTCCACAGGGAGTGGCTTTGCTTCAGTGATATCTCTGCGGAGTCAGAACGAGCGTTAGACGAGATCAGTGTGTGTTATAATACATGTAACGTTCTTCTGGAGTGTGTGTGTCAGACACAGACCTGATGACATGTTGACACTGCTGAAGGAGCTCGTTTGCACGTGTCACTTCCTGTTGATTGAGCAGGGCCAGAGTGCCGATGGTCAGGTGGAGTTTCGCTGCGTTCTGAAAGATACTCACGTCCACTCCCGAGTCCTGCACAAAACATATTATAATCAATTCAAATTTAAATCTATCAAACATTTTATTGATGACTTTTTATCATGGTGAACTAATGAATCATTCATAATAAGACCAGGAACAGTGACTGAGAAAATTAATAAGAGTGAATTTTTCTATAGCCTTATTATATTACATTAAATTATATTTTACATTTACCTTATTATATTGCATTTTATTAACCGTATTATATTGTATTATATTAACCTTAAATATAATATATAATATTATATACTGTGCATCCTGATAAAGTTCCCTTGGCCTTTGAGATTAAAATATCCCACATTATCATCACACACACTTCACCATACCTAGAGATCGGCATGGTGTTATTTCAGTTAGGCTAATAGAGAGAGAGAGAGACAGAGATAGAGAGAGATAGAGATATATATAGAGAGAGAGATAGAGAGAGATATATATATATATATATATATATATATAGAGAGAGAGAGAGAGAGAGAGAGAGAGATAGAGAGAGAGATATATATATATATATATATATATAGAGAGAGAGAGACAGAGAGAGAGAGAGAGATAGAGAGAGATATATATATATATATATATATAGAGAGAGAGAGAGAGATAGAGAGATATATATATATATATATATATATATAGAGAGAGAGAGAGAGATAGAGATATATATAGAGAGAGAGATAGAGAAATATATATATATATATATATATATATATATATAGAGAGAGAGATATATATATATATATATATATATATATATATAGAGAGAGAGAGAGAGAGAGAGAGAGAGAGAGAGAGAGAGAGATGCAATGTATAGAGATTAGCATGGTGTTATTTCAGTTAGGCTAATAGCTGGTATGATTTGCATTGAGAGATGATCTTATGGAAAGTTCCCCATGCCGATCTCTAGATATGATGAAGGGAATGTGATGATGTGGGATATTTTAATTCCAAAGGCCAAGGGAACTTTATCAGGATGCATATTATCCCGGATCCATGAAATAACTGGCCTTTAAAAATAAAAATCTACTGTCTCTATGGGAATTTAACATAGGGGTGTCCTGACTTACGCAACCTGTATTTTAATGAAGAACATTTATTTATTTACGATACATTATTCATTCACAAAGAAAATTGGTGTCCTTAAAGGTTGGATTTTTCCTCATTTTATAAATTAAGGCATTAAGATCAATTTATTCCTCTTTTTAGTCAACTTTAGCATGAGTGTGTTCACTTTATGCTAATCACTGTATATAAAGACTTTGAGCTTTATTTCAAGGATGTTTTTTTGGGGTTTTTCATTTTTGAGAAGCAATATGAAAATGTTTATTTTCTTTCCAACTTAATTATTTTGTTTGCAAAATACTTTATCCACAAATGTAAAACTATGAAAGTGACCCCTAATTTTTCTCATTTTCAAGAAGATATTAAGGTCTATATTAAATCCTTGTCTTCCTCCTGTAACAAAAAGGCTACTAAAACTTTGAATGTATGCTCATGTTTTTGATGTTTTTGTATAATGTTTATTTAATATTATTATTTTATGTTTTGTGGGGACTGGGGCGGATTGTTATATTTATGTGATCTGTTTAATCAATATTTCCACATTTATTTATTTATTCGTTTAATTTATAAAAAAAATTCTACTTTATTTCTTTTTTATTATTTTACACAAGTATATTTTCACAAATATACATATAATATCCTTATTATATTACATTAAATTATATTAACCTTGATAATAAGGTTGACTCTGATTGTATGTTGACATTAGAAGTGTCTGCTGTCAATTCTCTCTCTCTCTCTCTCTCTCTCTCTCTCTCACTCTCTCTCACACACTCTCTCTCTCACACTCTCTCTCTCACACTCTCTCTCTCACACTCTCTCTCTCACACTCTCTCTCTCTCTCTCTCTCACTCTCTCTCTCTCTCTCTCTCTCTCTCTCTCTCACTCTCTCTCTCTCTCTCTCACACACTCTCTCTCTCTCTCTCTCTCACACACTCTCTCTCTCTCTCTCTCTCACACTCTCTCTCTCTCTCTCTCTCTCTCTCTCTCTCTCTTTCTCTCACTCTCTCTCTCTCTCTCTCACACTCTCTCTCTCTCTCTCTCTCTCTCACACTCTCTCTCTCTCTCTCTCACACTCTCTCTCACTCTCTCTCTCTCTCTCTCTCTCTCTCTCTCTCTCTCTCTCTCACCACTCTCTCTCTCTCTCTCTCACTCTCTCTCTCGTCCATTCAGACTCTCTCTCTCTCACACTCTCTCTCGTCCATTCAGACTCTCTCTCTCTCACACTCTCTCTCGGCCATTCAGACTCTCTCTCTCTCTCGTCCTTTCAGACTCTCTCTCTCTCTCGGCCATTCAGACTCTCTCTCTCTCTCGGCCATTCAGACTCTCTCTCTCCCTCTCTCTCTCTCTCTCACCTGTCCACAGTGTTCCAGCACCTGCTCTCGAAAGCGCAGGAATCCCTCCTGCACCTGAGGAGGATTCAGTGCAAACGACAAGAAGTGTGTGAAAGGCTGTTTCCTCCGAAAGCTGTCGATCAAAACCTCAATGCGGGTAACAGCCGAGGCGACTGCAGCCCTGTGTGCACCTGTGACCACTGAGCGCAACACACACACACACACACACACACACACACACACACACACACACACACAGAGAAGTGCATTTCCATAAAGCCACAGCCCGACCACAGGAAGAACACACAGTCCTCACCGCTGCACACAAAAACACACTTCTGCCAGAACATCCTGCAACTAGAACATTATGACCCCTAAATCAACTTTATCTTCATGCTCTATTCATCGGTATTATCCTGTTAAAACCTTCATTGAGTCAACATTTAAATTAAGTAAAGATGTGAATTATACTTTCTGTGATTCTTTCGTATCTTTTTTGGCATTGTGATCATACAAGAAAACTTTGGCAAGACACTGTAAACTATATATATAAAGACTTTGAGCTTTATTTCAAGGATGTTTTGTTTGGGTTTTTCATTTTTGAGAAGCAATATGAAAATTTTTATTTTCTTTCCAACTTAATTATTTTGCTTGCAAAATACTTTATCCACAAATGTAAAACTATGAAAGTGACCCCTAATTTTTCTCATTTTCAAGAAGATATTAAGGTCTATATTAAATCCTTGTTTTCCTCCTGTAACAAAAAGGCTACTAAAACTTTGAATGTATGCTCATGTTTTTGATGTTTTTGTATAATGTTTATTTAATATTATTATTTTATGTTTTGTGGGGACTGGGGAGGATTGTTATATTTAAGTGATCTGTTTAATCAATATTTCCACATTTATTTATTTATTTGTTTAATTTATATATTTTTTTCTGCTTCATTTATTTTTTATTATTATTATTTTTTATTTCCTTTTCTCAATTCAAATGTGATGTAATATTTCCCGTCCCTGAACCTCTGGCTCTTTTGTATTCTTTAAGTAATGTTTAAATGTTTAAAAAAAAAAAAAAAAAATTCCATTTCACTAAACGCTAACGGAAACACGCCATGCATTTCCTGTGAGTGCGTTCAGACAAGCAGCAAACTAGATGTTTTATATCTCAAGATAATGTGGGTGGTGTTTCACATGCAAACCTCACAGACACGATTCTAGGGACTTTTGGGCATTAAAAGAGCAGTTTGCAATGCAATAATATGGGGTTGCTTGCTTGCTAGAGTGATCTACATTTACATTTAAATGTATGCATTTGGCAGATGCTTTTATGCATTCCCTGGGAATATGAGATATGATTCATGACTGCAAAAATGCTGTGAGATGAATTACATTAATACTTCAGGGGTTTGAGCAAATCACTGTTTCTTACCGATCTGTCCTTCCACGCCTTGTTTTGGGATGCTGATCGAAGTTTTTGTCTCCGATTCCAGTCGTTTACGAGTCTCTCCCTTCTTACCGATAATATATCTGTCAAAAAAACAAGAATATTGCTGAGATTGGATCAGAAAATGGAAATGCAGTGAAAAAAGCTGAAGTATGGAAGCCCGTTTCCACTATGGAATAAAATCTCTTTTAAATTTCTTTTAAACTCAAATTGTAAGATGTTTGCTGCGTCACAATTCGCCTATACTATGCCCTAAAAGTATGCACTGTTTTTGTGAAGTTTTGAGATTTGGGACATTATCATAACTGTGTCTTTAACGGGCCGCTCTTTGTTTCTGTCAATCATCTCGTCACAGTTAACATCCTCCACATTCAATTTCATTTAATTTCCATTTCACAGAGAAATGTAGCAGCAGAGACTCTCCTCATTTGCATAATGATGCATTTAAAAGTTCATGACCAAACGTATCTTTATAGAAGTTCACAATGATGTTCCAGATGAAATATAACAATAACATCGAATAAATATCTTTTCGTCCGGTAAGAAACTGATTATTAATCACGAGTCAAACCTCTCAACTTAATCGTTGCTCTCGCAAGTCCACCATGTTTGTAGTTTTTAACTCTTTTTATTCATGTTTGTAGTTCTAATCGAATCCGCGTCCTAAGGCAACATTCAACTAATTCAACGGATTCTAACCGGAAAAAGCAGATCATCCTCATTTCAACATACTACGATTTGCGACAATAATTCTAATTTTCAATACTATTAAGGACGGTTAGTATGCGAATATGGATGCAGCAATTAACTCGCAAGAAGTAAAGTAGGATAAAAAGTTGCAATGACCTTTTTTTTTATTCTATTTATCACATTGTTGTTTTAAATGTGGCCAATATCAGATTCCAGTGTGAACCGATCCCTTAAAACTCATCTTTGATCACCAAAATGACATATTTAAACGTTTTTTTCCTTGAAAAAAAATCTTTATGCCTTAAAACATCTTGAATGCAACGTCATTTAGTATACGCGGTTCTATGAATAGCCCCGCCTCCACTCACTCACTCAGCTCAGAGATCCACTCGTTGATGATCACAGGTTGATCTGATTGGTTACAAGGTTGTTTGTGATGAGAAAATAATCAGCAATGGTGTCGACTTATGAATTTACACATGGTTTGTCTTAAAGCATATTAAAAACACCACATATAGACATATAAACAACATTAAAAGCTGGATTTTCAGCACATGGGGACTTTAAAGTAACCGATTACGCATTTATTTATTGTGTATCTGCTGCGGAAGCCAGTGAAATAATGTGCAGGCAATATAAAAAAACAAAAACAAGGATGATAAAAAAAAGAGAGCAGAGTTTTTTAAACATGTATGATATGAGCCCTCATGTTTTGCGTGTTTATAGAGCAGAATTGTGTTGAGAGATGGAAAAAGCCACATTAATTCTGATATGACTGTTCAGACTGCAAAAACACCTGACCTGTACCAGATTCAGAACCACAGATGGAAGTGGCACAAATCAGAATTGATAAGATCAGATGTGGTTTGTGCCATTGTGGTGAAGAGATGGGTCCCAGCTTAGGACCCCATTAGTAGGCCAGTAGTATGCCTGATCTAAATCTGTTCTCATCTGTCATTTATTTAAATGGATAAACTGTTAATAAGAAAAATAGTAATAAACTCAAATTAACATTATTTCATGGTTCTTTTAATAACAGAATTTGTACAACATATTGCGCTGATTATTACAATAAAAATAATGACAATAGCATTACGAATTGCTGTGAATACGGTAAGGCAGTATAAGCTCAGGTAATGCTCAGCTAACGTTAGCACGCGCATCGGATAGCTACATGCTATACTACTATCTAAGCTAACTAAAAAACACTAAGATTGGAAAAATGTTTAAATTCACAATCTATAGCTTCGGTTATATGAAACATATAAGTTAAAAGACTAGTTATAGCGTAGTTCAAACGACTTCTATAATAAAGTGATTTTGTCTGATTTGTAACCAGGCACTAAAGCGGTTACCCATAAAACGTGCTTTGAACCAATCGGATTGCTTGGGTCCTAAGCTGGGACTCTTCACCACATCGTTCACACTGACATGAGATCACATGTGAGCAAAGAAAAAAAAATCTAATTTAGGCCACATTTATCAGCAGTGTGACTCTAAACGCAGCAAAAAATTGATCTAGAACATATACTGACTTATAAAGGACACTTGGCACGTCTATGGCACAGCGGAAGCCTTTCTCTGTCTGCTGTATGTCGTGAGCGTCACAGGGCTCGTCCAGGCACTGCTCTGCATCTGCGGAGAATAACAACATTATATGATGTGAAACTTCAAACATTTATGAACATGTGTTTAATTTAAAAAGCACATACCTGCTTCTGAATATGAATAATCATCCTCTTCTTCTTCATAAGATTCCTCCTGAACGGCATTTTTTCTGTAAATTCTCCCGTGGATGTTAATGAGAACCGGCCGTAAGATCTCCATCATGTACAAACTGCTGGATGAGGAAGAGTATAAATATCAGCTAAGATTTCACTACATTGTTAGTTTAAAAAAAAAATAAACTAGAGAAAGAAATCCTGTACACTATCCCAACTTGCAAAGGTGATAAAAGTTTATTTAGCAACGTTTCTAGTTACTTTGGATAGTGTGTGGGATTTCCTTTTCTAGTTTATTGCATTAGATTTTGGTAATTGCCTTTCTCATATGCACCTATAAATTACTTGCAAGTATGCAAAGTTAATAGTTCATTAATTTTTTTAAATTAAAACATCAAACAAAACACTGATTTTAAAGCAACAAAAAAAAGCAAAGTATTTAAAACAAAATAAATAAATTCCACAACTCATCATACCATATGACAGCTCAATATTGGTGAGGTAAAATTATGCATAAATTTTATTAAAGACTTTGTCTTTATTGAGAAAACATACTTTTTTTCTGAGATTCTTACAAAATAATTTCCAATTCCCTCTAGGGTTAATCGCTTTTTTTCTTACTTTCTTAATTCGTTGCTAATCATCCACTAAGGCATCTACAAATAATGACAGATTTCTCATTATTTCTCACAGAAATTAATTAATTATGAACAACAAATTTTTTTATAGTTGCAGTACAAATTACTAAAACAAAAACTTGTATTGGACATGTGTGGAAGCATGTCTGTTTATGAAATCCTCTGAAAATATATTGAAATTCAGCACAAAGACGTTTTACACTGTTAAAATAATGTCTTCTAAACAAACACTGGTGAAATTTAATTGTCTATAATACCGTTTCTGTTAGCATGTGCTTTATCTGACTAAGTGAACTTTGCTACAACAATAAAAAAAAAAACACAGACGAGGGTGAAATAACTCAGAACTCGTTAAAGAACAACATAGACCATATACTCGCTTGAATGTATGATTATTAATAATTAAATTATTAATCTTTCTACCTTTGAGATGTGTCTGTTTACATGAAACCGAACAGAGGCGGGGCCTCCACTTCGCGCCCACTTCCGCTTTTGCGTCACGTCCTCTGCTGAGAGAATAGGATTTGCTATTTATTTTCTTTCTCTTTTTTTTTTAAATTGAAAATGAATTAAATTATATGTATTAATAATAATAATAGTGCCAAATGTACAAAAACATAATATACAAATGAACGTCACATCACATTTGCCCCATTACGCCACGACGTTAGGGGGCGCGCCAACATCCGATCAGCGTCAAACTAACGTAAACAAGCCAACTGAAGAAAGGAACAACAGCAGTGGCGGAGCTTTTGGTGACAGGTTGTAATCATAAAAATAGTACACAATTTTAACACTTTATTTAACTTAATTTTGATTTATTCTTGTATCGATTGCTCTTGAAACGGTAATGAAACGTAGAATAGTGATAATGGCGCTGTGTTGTCTGTTATGTATGATTTCAAAATGTCAATACCATTTTATTAATGTATTTTTAGGTCAAAGTTAAAGACAATTTGTATAATTAAATGTATTCTGTGCTTTTCTCTCTCTCTCTCTCTCTCTCTCTCTCTCTCTCTCTCTCTCTCTCTCTCTATATATATATATATATATATATATATATATATATACAGGTCCTTCTAAAAAAATTAGCATATTGTGATAAAGTTAATTATTTTCCATAATGTAATGATAAAAATTAAACTTTCATATATTTTAGATTCATTGCACACCAACTGAAATATTTCAGGTCTTTTATTGTTTTAATACTGATGATTTTGGCATACAGCTCATGAAAACCCAAAATTCCTGTCTCAAAAAATTAGCATATCATGAAAAGGTTCTCTAAACGAGCTATTAACCTAATCATCTGAATCAACTAATTAACTCTAAACACCTGCAAAAGATTCCTGAGGCTTTTAAAAACTCCCTGCCTGTTTCATTACTCAAAACCGCAATCATGGGTAAGACTGCCGACCTGACTGCTGTCCAGAAGGCCATCATTGACACCCTCAAGCAAGAGGGTAAGACACAGAAAGAAATTTCTGAACAAATAGGCTGTTCCCAGAGTGCTGTATCAAGGCACCTCAGTGGGAAGTCTGTGGGAAGGAAAAAGACGAGAAGAGGTGACCGGACCCTGAGGAAGATTGTGGAGAAGGACCGATTCCAGACCTTGGGGGACCTGCGGAAGCAGTGGACTGAGTCTGGAGTAGAAACATCCAGAGCCACCGTGCACAGGCGTGTGCAGGAAATGGGCTACAGGTGCCGCATTCCCCAGGTCAAGCCACTTTTGAACCAGAAACAGCGGCAGAAGCGCCTGACCTGGGCTACAGAGAAGCAGCACTGGACTGTTGCTCAGTTTTGCATGTCATTCGGAAATCAAGGTGCCAGAGTCTGGAGGAAGACTGGGGAGAAGGAAATGCCAAAATGCCTGAAGTCCAGTGTCAAGTACCCACAGTCAGTGATGGTCTGGGTTGCCATGTCAGCTGCTGGTGTTGGTCCACTGTGTTTTATCAAGGGCAGGGTCAATGCAGCTATCTATCAGGAGATTTTGGAGCACTTCATGCTTACATCTGCTGAAAAGCTTTATGGAGATGAAGATTTCATTTTTCAGCACGACCTGGCACCTGCTCACAGTGCCAAAACCACTGGTAAATGGTTTACTGACCATGGTATTACTGTGCTCAATTGGCCTGCCAACTCTCCTGACCTGAACTCCATAGAGAATCTGTGGGATATTGTGAAGAGAAAGTTGAGAGACGCAAGACCCAACACTCTGGATGAGCTTAAGGCCGCTATCGAAGCATCCTGGGCCTCCATAACACCTCAGCAGTGCCACAGGCTGATTGCCTCCATGCCACGCCGCATTGAAGCAGTCATTTCTGCAAAAGGATTCCCGACCAAGTATTGACTATTGAGTGCATAACTGAATATAATTATTTGAAGGTTGACTTTTTTTTTTTTGTATTAAAAACACTTCTTTTATTGGTCGGATGAAATATGCTAATTTTTTGAGACAGGAATTTTGGGTTTTCATGAGCTGTATGCCAAAATCATCAGTATTAAAACAATAAAAGACCTGAAATATTTCAGTTGGTGTGCAATGAATCTAAAATACATGAAAGTTTAATTTTTATCATTACATTATGGAAAATAATGAACTTTATCACAATATGCTAATTTTTTGAGAAGGACCTGTATATATACAAACACACAGACTATATAGGGATTTTCTATAGTAGTAGTGCTAACGTTAGTCCTTGCCCATCTTGAATGAACTAAAGAAATGTTTTCTTATTTCACAAACTCATTTCTATATTATTTTTAAGTAAGTAAGATGCTTTATTGACATTGTACGCAATACAACGAGAGTGGCTACTCTCAGAGAACAAGTATATAAACACGAGTATATTAGAAAGTAGCAGACTATAATATATATTCAATGTTTGCATAAATATATTGCGGTAATGTATGTATTGTAAATGTCATATAGAGTTATGGAAGGCACGTTGCAGTGCATGTAACTGGTGTTTGTAGTGTATTAATGTGTGATCTGTCTGTCCAGGTTGTGAATGGCAGCATCTTCGTCCTCGTCCTCGGCTGGCGGGGTCAGTGGCAGCTCGGTGACCGGCTCCGGTTTCAGCGCTTCTGAGCTCATCCCACCCAGGAAAGTCCTGTACACCTACCCGAAAGGAGCTGGAGAGATGATGGAGGGTTTGTGCACCGTTTCACTCTTTATTTCTCTTTTTGTTTTGCACCATTTAAGTAATGGCGCATCCAGTTGCAACATAAACCTGTTATATAAACTGCTCTGAAAAGATTTTTACTGTAACAAAACATCCAGTTAAAGGGATAGTTCACCCAACAATTAAAATTAACCCATGATTTACTCACCCTCAGATCATCCTAGATGTATGTAACATTCTTCTTTCAGACGAATACAATCAGAGTTTTATTAAAAAATGTCCTGGATCTTCCAAGCTTTATAATGGCAGTGAATGTCCATCGAAGTGCATCTTTCCATGATAAAATTGCATCCATCCATGATAAAAGTGCATCTATCCATCATAAAAGTGCATCTATCCATGATAAAAGTGCATCTATCCATCATAAAAGTGCATCTATCCATCATAAAAGTACATCTATCCATCATAAAAGTGCATCTATCCATCATAAAGTGCTCCACAGGCTCTGGCGGGTTAATAAAGTCCTTCTGAAGCGAAGCCATTGGTGTTTGTGTAAGAAAAATATTCATATTTAAAACTTTATAAAGTAAAATAACTAGCTTGCGGCAGACAGCCTGCCCAAGTCGGCTTACGCCACAAGAGCAACACTTGACGATTATCTCATGCACACCTAGGATGGCTTGAGGGTCAGTAAATCATGGGGTAACTTTCATTTTTTGGGTGAACTATCCCATTAAGGTCCTTCAGTTGTAGCTCTTTAGTTCCTGGGTCAGGACGGGGTTTGTTATGAGGGGTAATTCCCGCCGGTTAGTTAATGAGCTCAAGGTGCAGTTGCTCAGAACAGTGTGGCTCTGTGATCTACAGCCTCTTTGTATGTGTTTGCATGTTTGTCACATGTTTTTCACAATGCTGATCTACTGCATGCATGCATTTGCCTTTTTTCCACAGATGGATCTGATAGGTTTTTGTGTGAGTCTGTGTTCAGCTATCAAGTTGCATCCACTCTGAAGCAGGTTAAACATGGTAAGTAACACACTTACACTCAGTTTCACAGATGAAGTTTAAGACTGAAATGCATGAGGCTCTGTTTACACCAGGCATTACCATGTGTTTTGGTCAATCGGATCACGAGTAGACGAGGGAGACACATTCCCGTTTTGTCCACATTCAACCACATCTGTCCTGATTTCTTCGAGGGTCTTGTTTCTATAGCTGACAAAGTTTAAATCCAAATGTTTTAGACCCACATTTACATCTGTATTTAGCATCGTCCTCCAGTGATCCGATCAACCAAACCGCATCTTAACACCAGTTGTAAAATTAGATTCGATTAATTAAAATTCCGATTTAAATTAGACCAATCTACCTTTTTATGTAACTGGCTAGAAAAAAAATGGATGACCAACTTGTAAGACTAGTTTATGCAATCATCACAGGCCTTGAATATTTTTGATTTAGTGCCCAAAAACTTGTGAATTCAATTCACTTTTAGAGCCGAATCAAATTAGTTTCATTATTGATGCATTTTGCCACATCTACGCTGCTATTGAACTGAATCAACAATGAACTACTGTAATTTAATCTGAATAACAACACTATTGTCTTTTTAGAGCTGCTTTACAGCTGATTCAAATTAGTTTCATAATTGATGAATTTTGCAACATTGATTCTGTTATTGAACTGAATTGAATCAACATTGAACTGACTCGATGAATAATGACACTGTTGTCTTCTGTAGAGCTGCTTTATTACTGAATCAAATTAGTGTCATAATTTATGAATTGTGCAACATCTATATTGTTATTGAACTGAATTGAATTGATCTGAATAACTACACTTGTGTTTTTAGAGCAGTCTTATAACTGAATTGTTAATAATGAATTGAATTGATTTTTGAACTGAATTGAACTGACTCGCTGAATAACGACACCTATTGTCTTCTGTAGAGCTTTATAACTTAATCAAATTAGTGTCATAATTTATGAATTGTGCAACATCTACATCATTGAATTGATCTGAATAACTACACTTGTTTTTTTAGAGCAGTCTTATAACTGAGTTGTTAATAATTGAGGATTTTTGAATTGAATTGAATTTTGAACGGAATTGAATCAACGTTGAACTGACTCGCTGAATAACGACACTATTGTCCTCTGTAGAGCTGCTTTATTACTGAAATAAGTGTCATAATTGATGAATTTTGAACAGAATCAACACTGAACTGAATTAAGCTGAATAATGACGGTTGTCTCTAGAGCTGAATTTGAATTAGTCTCATACTTGATAATAAACTCTATAGAAATAAAAAAAATATATTATTTATTTATTTTTTAATATTATTATTTTTTTTTTTTTTTATTGTTACACTGTTAATTTGTACAATTAACTTAATTTGTACATTTAGATTTAAGTTATGTTATAGTATTTTATTGTCTTTATAATTATTCTATGTATTCCAAGCTTTGGCAATATTGTATTGTGTACAGTCATGCCAATAAAGCAATTTTGAATTGAAATAAAGCTGACTCGAGGCTCGAGACTCGAGATTGACAGATGGTTGCTGTTGTGGAATCCGGTTTCTGATGCTGTCTCTGACCTCAGATCAGCAGATTGACAGGTTTCTGACACTGTCTCTGACCTCAGATCAGCAGATTGACAGGTTTCTGACACTGTCTCTGACCTCAGATCAGCAGATTGACAGGTTTCTGACACTGTCTCTGACCTCAGATCAGCAGATTGACAGGTTTCTGACACTGTCTCTGACCTCAGATCAGCAGATTGACAGGTTTCTGACACTGTCTCTGACTTCAGATCAGCAGGTTTCCCGGATGGAGCGTCTGGCAGGACTGGTGGAGCAGCTGGAGGCGGACGAGTGGAAATATAAACCCATCGAGCAGCTCCTGGGATTCACAACCTCATAACTGGATCAGATTCTCTGCGTGTAAACATCTTCATTATCCTGCGATCCCTCGTCTTCAATGAACTGAAACCAGAGTTATGAATGTCACGTGTACTGTAGGTTTATATATCGTTTTGCACATTTTTAGAGTTTTTGTGATCATGTGTGTAAATATGCATTGTGTTTCGAATAAAGCCTTAGTAAGACCTTAAAATAACAGAATACATGAACAATAAAAATCTTTTTTAAGCACAATCAATGAAGTTGCATGAGTTATTTTGAAGGATGCATTCAAAACTTTACATGAAATCCGCATTGATCTTATTAATGCGTGTTCTTTGTCTTTATCAATACATGTTATTTTAAAGAAAAAAAAAACTCATGTTTATTTATATGCCACTTTTCACACACATTGTTTCAAAGCAGCTTTACAGAAAATCGTTAATGTGTATAATATCTTCATGCTTTATACAGTGGTGCAGAAAATTTATGTCTGGCTTTGAAAACTGACATCTTAATATTATTGAAAATTTTTAATTTTTATCAAATCTAAAAAGATTTTATAGTCATATTGTGTAGTCGTGATTGGAGTCGATTGTTTTATTTGTGATAACAAAATTAAACATGCCAAATTATGCGACATAACTGTCTATAATAAGAAATTATGTATGAACACATGCAAAAAAACGAGAGAATCAATGAAATATTAATAACTGATTATGTTGTAGTCAATGTGTGCTTTTTCCTGTCAGTAAAAAAAAATTGTTTGTCAAAAAAATGTGTCAGATAAATATCTTGTTTTTGTTCTTCCCTCATATATAAAATATTTTCCTCATATTCCGAGTTTATTCGATGCAGTGTCATTAAAAACAAACATCTCCATCACTTTTGACTCCTAGTTGCACTGAATTGAATCAACACTGAACTGAATAACAACACTATTGTCTTTTTAGAGCTGCTTTACAGCTGAATAGAATTAGTTTCATAATTGATGAATTTTGGAACATTGATTCTGTTATTGAACTGAATTGAATCAACACTGAACTGACTCTCGCTGAATAATGACACTTGTCTTCTGTAGAGCTGCTTTATTAGTATAGTAGACCTGGACGATAATTTTGCGACAATATAAACAATCAATCAAGCAGTTTGGCAATTTTTCAATTATCCTCTAACGTGTCCATGCATTTATTTATTCAAAGCATGAACCATTTGCAAAGAGCAAAGTGTGTCATATTTACACTTGACCAGTACAAAAATGGTTTTCAGTGCATGACTTCTTTACATTTTCAGTTGTTTAGTTTAGTCAACTGAGCAAAAAAAAAAAAAAGTGTATAAGAAAGCAGTTTTGCTTCAGCATGCAGTGGCTGAAGGTTAGTGTGTGTGAGAGACAAACGTGAGAGTCGTGTGTGTGTGTGTGTGTGTGTGTGTGGGTGGACAGACTGACAGACAGCAGCTGTTGAGAAGGAAAACAAGACCCACATTCTCTAGTCCTTGATATGAAGCAGCTCCCACACACACACACACACACATCAACAAGCCTTCAGAGGTGTGTGTTTCACATCCCTCCATCAAAGCGCTCAGACTTGACATTTAAGATCAACTGGGGAATATCATGTGGAAATAATACGAATAAAAGTTAATGTTAAAAGTTGGGGAACATTGTAAGAAAGGGGAAAAGCAGCTGATGTAATGTGAGGCTCGTCACTTTGAGTTCCTTCAAATGCTCAGTAGATGTTTATCGAGCAGAGACATTGTTGGATAAAAGCACTGGACGTTCTGTTCTGTTTTAGCTGAGATGAGATGTTGATTGAACACTGTTGCACACAAGGGCGTTTCTAACTACACACACACACACACACACACTGCTGGGTCCTAAAGCCGGACCACGAGAGGGTGGAGCTTAGAAAACTACATCACACACCAGAAATCTGAAGGAAGGAAGAAAGAAAATGTTTTGCATGAAGAAACTGAAGCCCATTAAGATGCTTAGCGAGGAAACATGCATTTTCACGACAATCAATTTTACATCTGTAAGAATTTTGCATAAAATTGATCCATCCAGACATTTTAGTTTAGTATTTTAATAATTATTCTTAATAAGTGATTTTCATTACTGTAATACAGTTTTTAATAATAAATTAAAGCCAGTACAACAAATACAGAAATGTATAAATACATCATTTAGTAGTTAATGTAAATTTAAATAATGTATTATTTTTATTTTAGTAAAGAAAATTAGTTTTGTGGTGTTTTTTTGTGTTATAGAAATAAGGGTTATTAGGGTTTAATATTTGTCTGGTTCTCTCTTGTTTTTGCATGAGTTCATACATCATTTCTTTGTATGGACAAAAATTATGTCACAATTTGGCATGGTTCACTGTGTTATGCACACAAATAAAACAACTGACTCCGAGCACAATATGATACTGTACACTTCTGTAAATCCAGCACATTGCGCAAACATTGCTCTTTCTTTCTTGTTTTCAGAAGTACAAAAGCATAAAAGTGCTTATGCTGTTGATTTTATGACAACATTTGGATCATTTACACTCATAAAGTATATGAGCCTCTGTGACGTTGTTGTGTTTTGTTCGTGGTCGGGGACGCGTGTCTCTGTTTTCATTCAGAGGGAACTGTTTGTCCTCTCTCGTGTGTGCTGAAGTACGTCTGTGAAGTTTGGCTTCCGGCCAACAACCCTCACGTTTCATGCATATAGCCTATACGTATAGGAATGTGTGCATGAAGAGCTGGATATAAAGGCCGTGGTGAAACTTTAGCCCGTCTCTGAGGGTTTTCTGGAGAGGGATAAACATAGTTGATTTCTTGAGCAATTTGCTTAATTCTTTGCCCTTTATTATTTACTGTTGAAGTGGCCAATGGGTTTCAGTCAAATGTTTTAACCTAGGAAGCCTTCCAGCCATTGTTGAAGCATTTCGTGGAAATCATTACAGCTGCTTTAGTTATAAATGAGTTTTACTCAACATGCTTTTGATCCAAAGCAGATTTTATAGTTGTAGAGGATTAACAACCCAGTTATACTGTAGATGAATATCTTTTTTCTAAAGCGACCACATTAATCCTTAACAAGTAGAAACTATGAAAAAAGCAGAAATTATGACATAAAAGTCAATATTATGTAATACTAAGTCAAAGTGCTTATAAAAAAACAAAATTATGACATAAAAAGTGGAAATTATGACTTGAAAAGACAAAATGATGCCAGTCATAGTTGTGCTATAAAAAACAAAATTATGATATACAAAGTCAAAATCATGATACTCAATCGAAATTTTGGCTTAAAATGTCAAAATTATGAATTAAAAAGTCGACATCTGTGGAAATTATGACATACTGAGTAAAAATTGTGGTGTAAAAAGTCATGACTTAAAAAGTCGAAATTATGACTTAGTCGAAATTATGACATACTAAGTCAAAATTATGGCTAATGATGACATACTAAATCGAAATTATGACGCTAATTCAAAATTAGGATTAAAAAAACAAAAATATGACATACTAAGTCAAAATTACAAAGGTCAAAATTGTGAATTGAAAAGTCGAAACGGTGATTAAAGTTGAATTTATGACTTAAAAATGTGTAATTATGACATATTAAGTTGCAATTATGACTTAAAAAACTAAAATATGACATAAAAAGTCGAAATTATGACTTAAAAAGCAAAAATATGACAAAAAGTCAAAATTATTACTTGCGTAAAGTTGAAATTATGACAAAAGTCGAAATGACATACTAAATTTAAATTTTGCCTTAGAAAGTCAAATTTTTTACACTTAGTCATAATTATGAGATGAAAAGTTAGAATTATGACACACGATTTTTCAACATTTAATCTTTGAAACTAAGGCCAAATCCTGGATTAATCTCAACCCTGGCCTATATATGTGAAAAAAATTAATAATTCCAACTTTAATCATCATAATTATAATTACCTTTTTTCATAAATTTGACTTTTTCACTCATGTTTGTTTCCTTTCAATAGGGCAAAATCTTCTTACCAAGATGTTGTTAAGAATCTCATTTACTCAAATAACGACAAATAAACACATGCCTTTACATTTTAAGCTTGTTTATAAGGTGATTCAGATGTATATACAGTGATAATATGTGCTAATATTGCATCATTCCACAGGAAAGACAGGGTTTCTCATTCACTAAGCGTCTTCAGGACACATTTGACTACACAGAGGTCAGAACAGTTGTCGTCAAGCCCAGTTTTGCTGAGGTGTGAAGAATCGCAGGCGTTTCTAAATGCACCACATGCCTTTAGAGCAAATGAAACCTCTGTTTATGCTTGGATCCATTTCCATCCTATAGTCTAACACCAAGTGAACACAGAAAAAGTCTCCTGACAGACATTTCGAGGCCCATTGACGTTTTCAGTGTTCATGCAGTGTTTCTAATGCATTATATGCAAAAGCTGCAGCAGGATTCGAGGTTTATCCTCTAGGAAAACACCCTTCACTAGCAAACAGAAGAAATGTTGTGGGGGCTGGAATGCGCCTGTCCGTGTGGGACGGCCTTAGTCCAGAGCCAGAACTTCATTCTAGGAAAGGTTTAACCCTTCCTTCACTCCTTTGACTGGAGCTAACCAAGCTTCATCAGCTCAAAGACCAAGAGAAATCACATGAAGTCTTAACAAATAAAAACTGGACACACTTTCCAGTGAAGACTAGTTTCTAAGTGTGTGTGCTCTTTCTAATGCACCAAAGTGTGTTAACTTGGTTAGTTTCAGCAGACACATGTGAACAACCCCCAACCGATTCAGACCATTTGCTAATTTGGTTCTTTTAAAGAGGGTTAATGTGTGAAGTGTTCAAGTGTCCATAGACTTTTTAGATCAAGATTTTTTTTTTTTGATAAAATATTAGGGAAAGTGTAACTACTTAGCTAACAAAAATACATTCTCATTAAGTTATGAAAACATTCATTATACTAAATAAAAAAAAGTGATTTAAAAAAATGTCTTAAAAGTATTTTTTCTTGGTTAGTTATATGAGCATTAAGTGAACATTCCATGGTATCATTTAAACATTATGGGAATGTTACTTTTAAATGTTCTCCGAACGTTCTAAAACAAGTCGTTACATTATCGTTACATTTAAAAAAAAATGTTTTGAGAATGTTATTAAAGACCAGATAACTTTGAACGAACGTTCTATTAACTTTACTGGAAAAGCATTTGTTCATAACTTTGAGAGAACATTAGCCAAAGTTCTGAGAATGTATTTCATCATTGTAAACACATTTTTATGGTTATTTAAAAAAAAATAGCTATATGAGGTCATGAAGTCGCATGAATAAAAACAGTAGAAAAATGAATAATTAAACAGATAAAACAATCAAAACGTGACTTTGAGGCAGCATAAGTTGGAAGTGTCAGTGTTTATTCAGTGAAGTCAGTCATTGATGAAAGCGCTGCTAGATTCAGTATTTCACAATACAAACTGCTGTTTCGATTCGAGATGCAAATCATCATATCTTTTAGTCACACCACATCCAAATGAGCAGGACGTGAGATTCGCCACTACATGTCCTGAGAGAGGACAATAGGTGAAGTGAGAAGTGAACTATCCCCTCCTCCACGGAAGACAATAGACCAACTGCAGATTCTCATTCTGCTCCGTGTTACCAGGCGAACTTGGGACGCGAAAGACGTGACGTTAACGCTGATTGGCTGTAAAGTCCGAGGGGCGTGGCCAGCGTGTATATAAAGAGGCGCTTAACGGGTTGCGTCAGTGTTTGCAGGGACTCTGCAGATACTAACAGCTGCTGCACTTAATCCGGTTCACACAGGTCTTTGTTAGTTGTTAGTCTTTGTTACGGACTATTTTTTCTCACGGAACGTACAGACAATTCATCGCATTTGCGGATACACAGCACAGAATATCGGTGAGTTAAGGTTTTAATGTTTAAACAGGGCTGTTTTTATTATCTTACCTGCTGTTCATTCAAACCTTGAAGTACAATGAGAGAGCAACAATGAACATACTTCTGTTCTGTTTGCTCCAGTATTATCATCAGCCGTGCAAAATTAAAAGCATGTTTTTTTTTTTTGTTTTTTTTTGTTATAATGACGTTCTAGTTTGTTCTTTGTTTGGCTGACTTGTTTACCAGCTGCTTTTGAGTCTCGCGCATGAATAATAAAAACCAACCTTTTCTTCTACAGACTTAATAATGCAGCTGATCTCCAGCCTTACATCTGAAGACTCAAGTCTCCCATCCACCCCAACATCTGACGCTCCATCCAAGCGCTTGTCCTGGAGTAAACTAATGCAGAAACTGCACAGCATCCAAAGCCAGGACTCTGATTCAGACACACACAGCAGCTTAGACGATGCATCAGATGCTGGTAAATATCAGAACCTTCTGGTCCTGGATCTAATGCACTTTTCCAACTTTCATGCAAGATCTTGATTTTAATGCATGCATTTGTTTAACGCAGGTTCCCTATCCATACCAGATCTGACAGAATCCGAGATGTTTTTCGACCCCACTGAAGAGGCATTGTGCAAAGAAGTGGTGCAACTCATCGCACTTAACCTGACCGATGCCAAAGATGGTGTCCTGCACTGTTCCAAACTCCTTATTCCAGAGAAACTTCTGGAGCACATCGGGCACGAGCTGGTGCATCTGTCCGTCAGCGAGCCCTGTGGTTTGCGAGGTGCCCTCATCGATCTGTGTGTGGAGCAGGACAGCGTATACGAGGCTGCGGGACAGATCGCGGTCGACCCGTATCTGGTGCCCACGTTCCAGCTGACCCTAGTGCTGAGGCTCGACTCCAGGGGTCTGTGGCCGAAGATCCAGGGGCTTTTCACCGGCAGATCTCCGTCGTCTCCGGTTGTTAGACGTGCACTTAAACTGAGCACTGGATTTCGAGTTATTAAAAGAAAACTGTACAGCTCAGAAGAGCTTTTGATTGAAGAATGCTGAGACTGACTCCATACATGTCATGGACTTTTACTAGGTTTTTTAAAAATAAGCCTCTTGTAACCATTCAGTCTTATTGCCCATAAAGAAAGAGGCTTGAAGTTACAATCGTGTTGTATGACTGTTTAACGCGGTAAATGACCAACTCGCAGGGCATTTGTAATGCTGGTTTATAGGGTACATTAAAAATACTTTGTAATATTTTGTTTGTTACTGATGTTGCACTTTGCTGCCGTTCCAGTGAAGCAGGAGTTTTGGAACATCTACCTCAGGTTTATGGAAACCAGATATGGCAGCTATTTTCCATGCAAACCATTGTTTTTCTTCTATGCCAGTTTGTTTAAATGTGTGAATGCAGTTATTGTGCCCTTAGATCAAATGGGAGGTCTTTTAACTTTTTTCTTTTCTTTTTTTAAATGGTCATATGCATATTCCATGCATCTTATTTATTTGATATTCAAATGCAACATGTTGTTTTTTTGTACTTTGAAAGAAATGCAAAAAAATAAATCTTTTTGAATTAATATTTTTGTCTTCTTGAATGCTTTCAGCCAATCGTGCTCAACTGAGCGAGGAAAATATATGCAATGACGTTTTCACACAACACTTTTATCCAAAGCAACTTTCATTGTATTAATGATACAGTATGCATTTGATCAATTCATGCGCGCCACATATTTGCTATTCAAATACAGTGTGCACTGTTTTATATAATGCATTACAGTTATTCTTACAATTTATGATGCACTGAATCTCATAACCACTGATATAATGCATTCTAATACACAAACACATAATTATGTGTGATAAGGAAAGGCAATGTGGTTAGATGTTTG
>JAVALU010000487.1:0-12500 GCA_030770095.1 Gila robusta | reverse complement strand
TTAGCAACGTGTTAAATCATGTTAGAAATATTCTAGCAACATACAAAAACATGTTAGCAATGTGTTACTTAATGCTAGAAACATGCAATGTGATAAATCATGTTAAAAATGCTAAAACATGCTAGCAATGTGTTACTTCATACTAGAAACATGCCTGAATCACATTTTGAATCATGCTAAAACATGCTAACAATGTGCTAGAGCACTTATTTGAGTAAAATCTTCAAATTAGTTAATGTTAGCTAGTTAATGTCTGTTACAGCGTTTATTCTGTTAACATGTTCATTGTTAGTTCATCTCAGCTCCATTAAATAAAATTAACAGATGGAACATTAGAATTTAATAAAGTACTAGTAAAATTTAAAATGAACATTAACTAAGATTAATAAATGCGTGTTCATGTTAACTAATGTAGTGTTTGAATAAATCTGTCATGAAATCTGTCACAGTTCAAATATTTATATTTCAAAACCAAATTAATATATATTTAAAAAGTTGATGTAAAACGTATTATTTGGTGTTGTTTATTAAATAAAGTTTATTTTCGGTTTTCGGCTAAATGAAAACTTTAATTTGATCACTGACTGAAGCAGTTTCTCAGACTGCTGATCAGGGTCCAGAACTCGACCTCTGACCCCACGGCCCGAACCGGCTCGTCACAGCGTCAGTGCTGGTATTGATTGATGTGCCGTCGTCACGGCGACCCTGCGTGGACCGGCACCGTCTCGGCACTGGAGCAACACGTGCATCGGAGCGGATCAATGCTCCACGACTGATGCATCAGAGGATCACACCAATGTGCAAATACTGCACTTCAAATCAAAGCTATGACGTCAGAAAAGCAGGGTTACAATTTCTGGGTCACTCATTAAACGTGAGCGCATGTTCATGTGACGAAAGGTCAGATTTCAAGATGTTCTCTGGAACATTCAAATCACGATCACAAGAGTTCACGAGCTCAGTGTCACTCATTTGCATATTTAATAAGTTACCTGCAAATAGCACACAATCAGAATTTTTTTTTCATTCATTTTATGCACAAGTATTTATTTAATTTTTTTATGCTGCGGTTTCATTTAATATATGCATAAATAATATAACATATATAAAATGTATTAAATTAATATAATATAACATAGCATAATATAATACCGCTGTCAAATCGATTAATCATGATTAATTGCATCTAACTAAAATTGTATATATAAGTGTGTGTGTGTATATATAAAATTTTTTAGTAAAGCATTTTGAATGACTATTTGCATATAAAATGTGCTATACAAATACTCTTGGCTTGTCTTGCAAAATACCTGCAAATAGCACACAATCAGAATTTTTTTTAAATTCATTTTATGCACAAGTATTTATACAAATTTTTTGATGCTGCGGTTGCATTTAATATATGCATAAATAATATATTATATTTATTCATTTAATATAATATAATATAATATAACATAGCATAATATAATACTGCTGTCAAATCGATTAATCATGATTAATTGCATCGAACTAAAATATATATATATATATATATATATATATAGAAAAGTGTGTGTGTGTGTGTATATATAACATTTTTTAGTAAAGCATTTTGAATGACTATTTGCGTATAAAATGTGCTATACAAATACTCTTGGCTTGTCTTTGTCCTGTAATGAGAATGACGTTTAGATACGAAATCTTCATGTAACTCTATTGATTCTGACAACACGAGTGCTTAAGAAATCTGGATGTGCAAATGTGACTATTGGAAGAGTTCTGTAAAAGAGCAACGGTGCGGTTTAGTGCCTGGAGATGCAGTGTGAAAGTAGATAAAGAGAGAGTGACAGCGAGAGAGATAGAGAGAGATACGGTAGGAGCGAGAGAGAGAGAGAGAGAGAGAGAGAGATAGAGAGAGAAAGAGAGAGATAGAGAGAGAGAGAGAGAGAGAGAGAGAGAGAAAGAGAGAGATAGAGAGAGAGAGAGAGAGAGAGAGAGAGAGAAAGAGAGAGAAAGAGAGAGAGAGAGAGAGAGAGAGAGAGAAAGATAGAGAGAGAGAGAGAGAAAGAGAGAGAGATAAATAGAGAGAGAGAGATAGAGAGAAAAAAAGAGAGAGATAGATAGATAGAGAGAGAGAGAGAGAGAGAGAGAGATAGATAGAGAGCTGTCCCAACTATGAGGGGAGGGACATTTTATACAAAATTTGAAATACTTTGCCCTAACTTCATAAAATTAAACAATAAAACACAACTTTAATCATTTTTTAGGTGACAAAAGAGATTGTATTTCTACTAATAGCCAGCTCTAGCAAGAACCAAGTATACTACTAGCACAATAGCAGCAGCAGCACACAACAAGCAGCGAGATATATTGATCCTGTCACAAAAGAGGGAGGAGTCGACTAAACAGTGATGCGCTCACACAACCACCCAACACAGAAATTCTAAATTGTTCACAAGAATCTGAAATGTTCAGTAAACATGCTTGTTCCAACTGCTCTAAACTATGCGTACCAAGCCAACTACTTCCCCTTTTTTTTGTTTTGCCATGCATGTATGATAGATTTTACTGTAAAAATTAGAAATGCTTTGGGCAATCACAATTGATTACAGATTGTCAGGGCCAATAACAGCCCAAACATTTTGAAAATTAAAAATTGAGAGAGAGAATAGAGAGAGAGAGGAGAGAGAGACAAGGAGACAGCGAGAGAGAGAGACAAACAGTCACATCTGAAGCTGAGACTCGTAAAGGATAAGAGGCACGAGAGCGAGAGAGGAGGAGAAGAGCGAGACACACTCATCATCATAACAGTCTGCAAATAGCTCTGGAACCTCGTAAAGGGAGAGAGAGAGAGAGAAGAGAGAGAGAGAGAGAGAGAGAGAAGAGAGAGAGAGACACCCACAGAAACGATAGCAGTACACAAGGTCGAAGCAATGACAACAGACCTTACACAGTCGATTGGCCTGCCTGGACAGAATAAGGTCCTGAGCAACAAGTCCCCTGAGTCTGATCTTTTGTGACTGTGTGTGACCAGTCTGGGACAGTCGTTGTCTTACCAGGTCTCTGAGTGCTGAAGACAGCTCCCCTCCAACCGGGTCACTGGACAGTCCTCTGTGTGACAAGGAGGAGGGACTAGAAACACTCAGTCTGAAAACACAACACCAAGAAAAACAAGTCCTGGTCCTGTGCCCCCCTGGTGGAAGCAGTCAGCTTGAAAAGGAGTCTAGTGTCTGAAGATCCCTGTGGGGAGAAGTGTGCGGACGAAAAGCTGAGACTTTGTAGGGGGGGGAAGAGAGGGGGTAGGGGGGGAGGGAGGGGGAGGGGAGAGGGAGGGGGGGGAGGGAGGGAGAAGGGAGAAAGAGAGAAGATGAGAGTCTTTTCTACATGATTAAAAATACTATCGACATGAATATTCCAATTCAAACCTGGCTAAAAATCCTAAAAGGAATAATTGAACCAATTGCTCTGTACGGCATTGAGGTATGGGGACCTCTAAAAAACCCAAGAGTTTTCAAAATGGAAAAAGAGGAAACTTGAAACTCTGCATACCCAAATTTGTAAAACAGCCTAAAAAGTAAACAGAGCGACACCAAACAACTCGCAGAGCTGAATTAGGACAAGACCCCTTATTGATCAGTATCCAAAAAAGAGCTATCAAGTTTCTACCAGCACCTGAAGTGCAGTGACCGAGCTCATATCAGCTGAAGCCCTGCGGTGTCTGACCGAACCGGCACCTGAGTGCAGGTGACCCGTCGTCATATCAGCTGAAGCCCTGGGGTGTCAGGTGCAGACCGGCACCCGGGCGCAGTGACCCAGCTCATATCAGCTGTAGCCCTGCGTTTCAGGTGCAGAACCGGCTCCGGAGCGCAGTGACCCGAGCTCATATCTCTGATGCCCTGCGGTGTCAGAGCAAACCGCACCGAGCGCAGTGACCCGAGCTCAATCAGCTGAAGCCCTGTGGTGTCCAGGAGCAGAACGGCACCCGAGCGCAGTGACCCGAGCTCATATCTAGGCTGAAGCCCTGCGGTTCAGAGCAAACCGGCACCGGAGTGCAGTGTCCCAGCTCATAGCGAGCTGAAGCCCTGCGGTGTCAGGACCGAACGCACCAGAGCGCCGTCCCCGAGCTCATATCAGAAGACTGAGCCCTGCGGTGTCAGGAGCAAACCGTCCCGGAGTGCGTGACCCGAGCCATATCATGCTGAAGGCCCTGCGGTGATCAGGAGCTAAACCGCACGGAGCGCAGTGACCCGAGCTCATATCAGCTGAGCCCTGCGGTGAGCAGGAGCAGAACCGGCACCGGCAGCCGCATGCCCGTGCTCGGATCAGCTGAAGCCCGCGTGGTCTGAGCAAACCGGCACCTGAGCGCAGTGTCTGAGCTCAAATCAGCTGAAGCCCTGCGTGTCCGGAGCATAACCGGACCGGAGTGCAGTGACCCGTGCTCATAGCTTCTGAAGCCCTGCGTGTCAGGAGCAGAATCGGCACGGAGTGCAGGACCCGAGTCCAGCAGCTGAGGCCTGCGGTGTTAGGAGCGAACCGCACCAGCGGTCAGTGACCCAGCTTCTATAATCACTGAAGCCCGCGGTGTCAGAGCAGAACCGGCACCGAGCGCAGTGACCCGAGCTCATATCAGTCCTGAGGCCCTCGGTGTCAGACAGAATCGGCACCGGAGCGCTGTGAGCCTTGTTTCATATCAGCTAAGCCCTGCTGGGTCAAGCAGAACCGGCCCCTGAGCGCAGTGACCCGAGCTCATTTCAGCTGAAGCCTGCGGTGTCCGGAGCAAAAAAACCGCACGGAGTGCATGACCCGAGCTCATAACAGGCTGAAGCCCTCCGGTGTCAGGACCCAGAACCGGCACCCGGATAGCGCATTGGGAACACAGCTCATATCACTGAAGCCCTGCGGTGTCAGGAGCAGAACCGGCACCAAGCGCAGGGCCCAGCTCTATCAGGGAGGGCAGATCAGGACAGGAGCTGAAGCCCTCGGTGTCAGGAGCAAACCGCACACACCAATCGCAGTGAACCCGCGCTCATTATCAGCAGCTGAAAGAGTGCCCTGCGGGTGTCAGGACAGAACCGGCACCCGGAGTGCAGTGACCCAGCTCATATCAAAATCAGCAGAAGCCCTGCGTTGTCAAGCACAGAACCGGCACCGGGTGCAGTGACCCGAGCTCATATCATCAGGCTAGAAGCCCTGCGGTGTCACCAGCATAACCGGCCCCGGTTGCGCAGGACCCCGAGCTCAGTAGGTGCAGGCATGACAGGCCCTGCGGGGTGTCAGGCACAGGCAGAACCGCCCGTCACCCGGAGGCAGTGACCCCGAGGCTCCATATCAGGCTGAAGGCCCTGCGGTGTCATGCAGCAGAAAAAAACCGGCAACCGGAGCCGCAGTGTGACCACCCGAGCTCCACATCAATCCAGCTGAAGGCCCTGGCGGTGTCAGCAGCAGAACCGGCAACCAGGAGCGCAGTGAGGCCCGAGCTCATATCAAGTCAGCATGAAGGGCCTGCGGTGTCAGGAGCAGGAGCAGAACCGGCACCCGGAGCGCAGTTACCCGAGCTCATAAATCAATAATATAATCAATAACAGGGGGAGACAAATATCATCAGCTGAAGCCTCTGCGGGTGTCAGGAGCAACACCCGGCACCGGGAGCGCAGTGGAGCCGACTCCTATCCAGCAGCAGGCGAAAGGAGCCGGGCTGCGGGACAGCAGGACAGGAACGGCAACCGGACGCATGACCCGAGCTCATATATCAAAAAAATCAGCTGCAAGCCTCTCGGTGTCAAGTAGCAGAACCGGCACCGGAGCGCAGTGAGCCGAGCTCATATCAGGTCAGGGGCTGAAGCCCGCGTGTCATGGCAGCAAACGCGGCACCGAGCGCAGGTGACCCGAAGCACATAATATTCAGATTCAAGCTGTAGCCCTGCGGTGTCAGGAGCAGAACCGGCCACCGGGGCGCAGTGAGCCGAGCTCATAACATATCAGGGTCACTGAAGCCCTGCGTTGTCAGAGGCAGAACCGGCACCGGAGCGCCAGTGAGCCGAAGCTCATAACAGCAGCTGAAGCCCTGCGGTGTCAGGAGCAGAACGGCACCGGAGCGCAGTGAGCCGAGCGTCATATCAGCGAAGCCTGCGGTGTCAGCAGCAGAAAACCGGCACGGAGCGCAGTGACCCCCGAGCTCTATCCCGGAAGCCCCAGCGGTGTCAATCAACAGCTAAAACCCGGCACCGGAGCGCAGTGGACCCAGCTCAAATCAGGGGGCTGAAGCCCCTGCGGTGGGTAGCACAGAACCCGGCAAAACACCGGGAGCCAGAGTGACCCCCCCTCCCCCGAGCGCTCATATATATCAGCTGAAGCCCCCAGCGGTGTCAGGAAGGGGCAGAAAACCCGGCACAATCCGCCGGAGAGCGCAAGTGAGCAGGCCGAGCTCATATCACATACTGAAGCCCTGCGGTGTCTCAAGCACAGAAACCGGCAACCAGGAGCGCAGTGACCCGACCCCTTACACGGATTGTCTCCCCCGAGACCCCCCATCCCCCGTAGATCGAAGCTCATCTATCAGCTTGACGCCTGAGCCGGCCCAGCGGGGTGGGTCAGGAGCAGGAACCGCCGGATAGCGCAGCAAACCCATGGAGCGCATGAGCCCGTGCTCATATGAATCCAGGCTGAATGCCCGGCGGTGTCAAGCCAAGAGCAGAAGCAGAACCAACCGGCACCAGGAGCGCAAGTGCACATCCCCACACCCACGGCGATAAAGCCCCCCGAGCTCATATCAGTAATCAAGCATCAGAGCGCATAAAGCACTGAAGCCCGCCTGCGGGTGTAAGGGAGCAAGAACCGGCACCGGAGTGCAAGTGACCTACATTCCCCCCACCACCGCAGCCCGAGCTATATATCAGCGCCGCTAGAAGCGCCTCGGCTGTCCAGCAGCAAGCCAGGCAGGCAAAAAAGAAGGCAAGAACAAACCGGACGTCAACCCTATGGAGGGCCACCAGAAGTGACCCGCCCCCCCCTAAAGGAGACACAACCCCCCCCCCAGCTCGCCCCGCCACCCCTCCCCCGACCCCCCCCCTCCCCACCCCACCCGCGAGCTATCATAATCAGGGGGGAGGGGAAGCAGGGCAAGGAGAGGGATCAGGATCGGGCTGAAGGAAGCCCTGCGGGTGTCAGGCCAGGCAGAAAACCGGAAAAAAAAACCCCGGAGCGTCCCCCTAGTGACCACCCACCCTCCCGACGCTCATATCCGGGAGCGCACAGGCCCTGCGGGTGTCAGCGCAATCCCAGCAAGCAGGAACCGGCCAAACAAAACACAAAAAAAAAACGGAAGCGAGTACCAACCCCACCCCCACCCGAGCTCATAATCAAGGCCAATCAGTCAGCTGAAGCCCACGGCCCGCGGTGTCCAGAGCAGAACTAAAAAAGAAAAAAAGAAACAACCCGGCACAAACCCCCAGCCCCCACCGGGCGCACTCACCAACGAACAAAGCGCCAGACCCAGCACAGCACTATCCCACATTACTCCCTTCTGGCCCAAACCAAATAAACAAATTACAAAACAAAATTACACAAATCACCTATGGAAGATGCTACTAAATTTCAAAGAAGTGGGAACCTCTCTATTTACCCCCTCACACCCCCCCCCCCCCCCCCCCCCCTACCCTACCCCCCTCCCCCCCCAAACCCACCTCCTCTCCCCCTTACAGCACACCCACCCCCCCCCCCCCACACCACCCCCCCCCCCCTACCCCCCCCCCCCACTTTTACCCCCCCCCCCCTCCCCCCCCCCCACCTCCCCCCCACCCCCCCCCCCCCCTCCACCACCTTAACCTACGCCCCCCTCTCCCCCCCAACCACACACCCCCCCCTCCACCCCCCCTCCCACCCCTCTAACCCGCCTATCCCCCACCCCCCCCTCCCCCTTCTTCCCCCCCTTTACCCCCCCCTCTTCACCCTCTCCCCTTCCCTCCTATCCCCCCCACCCCACCCCCCCCTCCCTGCTACCTCCCCTTTTACCCACCTCCTCCTGAAAAGGAGAATTTAAACCAGCAGAATTACCTAGCCTGTGTGAAGGCATAAAAAAAGTGAGAAGACCCTCTTAAATAAAAAACCCAGATACAGGCTGAGTGAAACCACCACAATCCTGGCTGTAGAAGAGGTGGTGTGTGGTGTGTGTGTGTGTGTGGTGTGAGAGAGAGAGTGATGCCCCAAACCACACGAAACCCACACAGTCTCTGGCGTAAGAGAGTGTGTGTGTGTGTGTGTGAAGTGTGTGATGACCACCACAGTGTCGGCTGTAGAGAGAGGTGTGTTTGTGTGTGTTTGTGTGTGTGTGTGTGTGTGTGTGTGAGAGAGAGTGACCCCCCCAACACGCCAAGGCATGTAGAGACGAACGGTGTGTGTGTGGGTGTGTTGTGCAGTTGGAAACCACGACACACCCCAGTCTGGCTGTCGCTCGCGGTTAGAGGAGTTAGAGCGCGCGAGCCCCCCCCCCCCCGACATGGCAGTCGCGCCATTAGTGTGATGATAGAGACTAGCCCCCCCCCCCCCCCCGCCATGCAGACGCTCGCGGAGTGAGAAACAGTGAGAGCTAGGCCCCCCCCCCCCCGGGGTGCGTACAAATTAGGCAAGACGCCCCGGAGAGGAGAGAGAAATTAGCGGCGAGCCCCCCACTCCCCCTCTGAGCAGTGACGAGTCGCGCGCTGCGAATGGTGTGTAGAGTGTGGTGGCGCTAGCCCACCCCCCCCCCCCCCCCCCCCACGTCTGGATCTGATGAATGCAGTTCGCGGGTGTAGGTATATGGGCCGCCCTCGCGCCCGGGCAGCGGGTACGCCAGAGTATACTACCAGAGGCAGGCATCTCTACCGACACACCCCCCCCCGCCGCTCTGGAAAGAGAGAGACAGAGAGAGATTGTTGTGTGTGTGTGTGAGTGCAGCCGAGAGAGCAAGACTGTGTTTTCCCTGTGCCTCAGAAAGAGAGGGGTTGTTGTTGTGAGTGTGTGTCAAGCGAAGAGCCAGACTGTGTTCTCTGTGCGCTCCAGAGAGAGGTTGTGGTGTGGTGGTGTGTGGTTGTGTGTGTGTTTGTTGTGGTAGGCCCCTTTCTCACCGAGATTCCGAAAATACATAACGGATAAAGTGAACCCGGGATTTGTCACCGGGTTCGTTGAATTTTGGTTTCATTCACACTGCCAGTGATTTTCTTTGCCGAATCAGAGAGTGACATCCACAACCCAACCACATAATCACAACCCCGAAAAAATCCCCACCCATAACAAAAAAAATCTAAATCCCGAAAAGACCAAAACGTGACAGTCGATGTGACTTGTAATTCATCAGCACGTCATAAGTTTGCTTATACTCTGTGCGATCCTCATCGACTCCCCCTCTCTACTCCTCTCCATCCGTCGTGAAATAACCACGCCCAGCCTTCTGCAATGTTTTTCCCCCTCGGATTGCGACCATAAAAACTTGCGCTTAACCGTACCTGTCATTTATTTAACACAGCTGTGCGAACTGAAATCCCAAGGGCTTCAAGCGTTCATCACAAACAGTCACATCTACGCGCACCAAGAACGGCAATTAAAAAATTAAAAACGGGCTTTTTTTGACTTTTGTTTTGTATCAACGAACCACGCAAAAAACAAGAGCCGCCGCAGTCTCCCGGAAGAAATACAAATCGCGGACTGATGAAAGACTAGAACACAACGGAGGCAAAATGTTTAATCTATACTAGTCCCCCCCCCTCCACTCCAACCCCCCCGCATCGATCCCAGGAATCAAAAAAATATCCCCCCCCCCAGGGTCGAGTTTTGCGGACAACACGAGACACAGGCCTACGTTCGTGGGCAATTTTGTGGGGCCCACGGGGCAAATTTGTGCGCCCAGGGGTTCAAAGGGGCGCATAACTGCTGTGTTGAAAGCTGGGGCTTGTGTGTGTGTTGTGTGTTGGTAGGTGGTTTGTTGCCGGACAAGCACCGAGAGGAGCAGGAAGTCACGAATGCCAAATATAAGAGTACACCAGTTCTTAGTTCTCTCTATCGGATGTGCGTGCTCTCTCATCCCGAGAGAGGGGTGGAATACAGATAAGACAAAAAAGGAAAATACTACCTGTTCAGTCTTCCCACACGCCCCGACGCCCCCCCTTCTTTTCCTGAATGTCCAAACAAGAAAACGGTGAAAAAAATTCAACCCCACTCAATAAAAAAAAAAAACACAGCATTATACAGGGGGAAAAAAAAAAAAAAAGATTTTTTTTCGGGCGAAAAGTCGGACTAATTCTTCAAAATTTCAATTTCCCCCCTTTATATTTTTTTACAAATACTTAATTATGTTATTTTCACACAAACTTCAACTCAGATATAGATTTATGCCAACCAAACATAGTTAAGAACCAAACTTTTTTTTTTTTTTTTACTATTTTTTTTTAATATTTAAATAATATTATTTTTTTATTATTTTTAATTTTTTTTTATTTAAAAAATTAATTTACACTGTTATTGTCTACTTTAATTAAAATGGGATGTGATGGTAAATTAAAAAAAAAAAATTTTTAAATATTATTTTTAATTTATAAAAATAAAATGTTTTTTTGTTTTTTTTTTTCTTTTAAGATTTTTTATTTTTTTTTTACATTAAAGTAAATTATTTATATATTATTTTTTGAATTAATTTAGTTCTTAAATTTTATTTTTCAATTTTATTTCAATAATTTATTTATAAAAAATAAAAAAAAAATTAATATTATTTTATTATTTTTTTTATTTTTAAAAATAATTTTTTGTTTATATTTAATATATAATAATAAAATATAAATAAATTTTTTTATAAAATGGCAAAAAAAATACATTCATAAACTATCTAATAAAAATTTCTTTTTACACAATAAAATTCATTTTCACCTTTTAACCACTCACTTACACATTAACAAATAAATTATTAACTGAAATTACAATTAAAGAAAATTAAATTTTAACCAAAAAAATAACCCCACTTACCAATTACACATTTATAAAATTAACCACCCCCCCAAAAACAAAACAAAATTATAAAATCAAATTCAAATATAAATTTAACCAAATAAAAAAATTAAAAAATATATAAAATTAAATAAAAATCATATTAAAAAAAAAATAAATAAATAAAAAATATCAAAACAAAATAAAAAAAAAAAAAAAATAAAAAAAAAAAAAAAAAAAAATAAAAAAAATAAAAATTTAAAAAAAAATTGGGGGGAGCGGGGGGTGTGGGGGTGCGGGGGGGGGCGGGTGGTGGGGGGGGGTGGTGAGGGGATGGTAGAGTAGCTTCACAAGCACCCAACCCCTACCGTGGGGGCTGGGCGTGGGGGGTGGAGGTGGGGGGGATGGGGGGGGGGGGGGGGGGGGGGGGTGGGGGGGGCGAGTGTCCAGGGATCAATCCACAGGACCTCCCCCATCCCCACACCCACTCAACCCCCCCCCGCCTGAGCCACACCCCCCCACCCGCCCACCCCGCCCCGAACTGTCCCCGCCTGCCCCCCCCCACACCCCAACACCCCACCCTCCAACGCCGCGCGCGGAACCGAGCCAGTGGAACCCCCCCCGCCAAAGTCCGACACTTTAGAATTGTTCTTTGTCTAGGGGTCTTGTTTGAGAACATGAAAAATAAAATGTTGGTGGGTACCATAGAACAAAACCCAAAAAACAACAAAACGTACAACAGTAATATTTCTACGAAAAGAGACAATAAAACAAAAACCAAAAAAACAAACCAATTAAAAAAAAACATATCCGAAAAAAACATTGTGTGTGTTTTTGTTTTTTTTTTTTAACAATGTTAACAACAATAAAATCAAATCACAAAAAAACAAATATAAAAATAAAAATATGTTATTTTATTTAATTTTCACCATGCATTTTTATATTTATTACTGACTGATTTATTGATTTTTATGTTTTATTTATTTTACTTATAATTATTTATTTATTTTTTTTTTTTTTTTTTTTTGTGATTATTTAGGTGTTTCATGCCTATTAATAGGGGCCATGCTGCTTTGCAACACTATACAGTCCTACTGATATCACTACAACCCGAGCTATGTGTGAGATATGGACATTTTTGAGCCAGCCGAGACGAACTCACCTACAAAAGTCTCAGCTCTGGGGAGACTGTAGGGGAGCGAGAGAGAGAAGGAGGGGAGGAGAGAAGAGAGCCTCCCAGCCAGTCTGCGCCGGAACTGAAGTGGAAGAGCGAGAGGAGTCGAGAGCGCGAGAGGCAGAGAGACCGCGAGTCTGAGCCGAGTGAGGGGGAGGAGCGGCGGCGACGAACCCTCACCGTCTGAACGCTTGGCCGCAAGACTGTACGGGGACAGAGGGCAGCAGCGGAAGAGAGGGCGGGGGAGTGAGAGAGAGGAGAGCGGTAGGGGGGAGGGGACAGGGAAGAGACAGAAGGCGGAGGGGAAGGCGGAGAGGGGCGGCGCGCGGCGGGGAGCACCTGGGCCCGCGGCCCACCCGGACCCACCTCCACACACACCCACAATTCCCCCTCT